>WHPX01001365.1:0-81703 GCA_011057435.1 Actinia equina
TCATGCCAATTTTTATCTTTATTAGTGCAGGGCGAGCCATCCTGATGAAAACAACAACCACGTAGCTGTCACCCATAGGTATGCCATTACGCACAGCGTTTCGAACGGGAAGGGAACTTCAATAATAATATACGATACTATTTGCAAAAAAACGTTGCTATTTTTTTTAAGAAAAAAAAAAAAAAAAATCACGAAATAAGTATTTACGTGAGAAACTAAAGAACAAACAAAAGAGATCAACCTGACAGTGAATTGTTGTGCATTACCTTGGAGAAAATCCTGGGTGTATACCCTCAACGCGGAACTGAAAATATATAGATTACACGTACTTCCTCAGCAAGCCGTTAAAAACACATGGTGCTCAAAGCATTCTGTAAAAATATATGAACCCTAAAATCCAGTTTGCAATTCTTGCAGTAGCTACATGCGTCACCGGTTCTATTTTGAAAATATAAGAGTGCACGCCGTGGGAATACTAAATAGTTTTGTTATTGTACTTGATGTTATTGGATGATCCTGCACATCCGGGAAATATCATCTTCAATTCAAGTACATGGAAGCGAATTGTTAACTAGCAAGCGATCGAATATTTAGTAAGTTTAAAATATGTGGTATAAATAGCAGACTCCGACAAGCTGAACAAGTACTTTTACATGGAAGCTTGGACATTTAACGAGTCTAGTATTCCTCTCATTTGTTGGATCTGGAGGCTGGATTGTTTATGAAGCACCCCAAATACAAAAATCTTAACGGTGCGTTGAAGCAGTTGACACAATACACCAAAAAACAAGAAAGCAGACAATGCAGAGCTTTTAGAGCAGAAACAAGACTGAGGTTTTTATCATATACAAAAACTCAGATATCAGTCAAACCTTTAGGAGTTGCGGTGCATCCAGTCTTGATGACAAGCCTTGTTATTCTGAGAATTTGTACCCGCCCCCCTCTCTCAAAAACCCTTCAACATCTTTTACAGGATCAGACGAAGTATTTGACGAGGTCGAGGCGTATTGAAATAGCAATCAAAATTTCTACAAGGAATGGGTTTTAATCAACCCTACAATGGTATAGTTCATCTTGAATTGAAGCCTGTAATGTTTTTCCCTTTATGACAAAGATGGTGTTGTAAGGATTGCAGAATTCGGATGCCTCGTCCGTACATAGAAGACAGTACTAACACTCCAACCAGATCTTAATTACCGGCACCTCTTCGAAGATAATGGGAACCAGAACTCCTAAAAGGAAGACCCTACACAAAGGCGGATGGATATATTTGAATTGGCTTTGGCAATTGTGGTACAGAGACATTTACGTACAAGCGCAAAAAATAACCAGGTTGTTATTTCGGGTAGTGTCATGTAATTAACGGCCACCTCTACCACGGGATTTGAGATGATCCCCTAGATACATTGATATAATGCCTTCATCATGCGTCTGGCTAATACTGAACAATCGTCCACAACCTGCTAGACGGTTCAGATATACTCGCAAAAAACTGGAGAGAATCCCATACAATAAGAAAATGGTACAACAAGTAACCGAAACTTTTAATCCTGTAATTGTTTTTTAGCAACTTTAGACGGGGAAAAATACGCCTTAGTGTGGAGGCGGGTAGAGAATGTTCAACGTTTTTATTGACTCGTAACGTGGACTGTCCCCAACAACCAAAAAACCTATTCTTATGTCATTGGTACACCAAAAAGACCCGCATTTAATTTGCCTTACCCTTAGCACCTTTTTGACTAGTTAATTTAAGGTCTACATTAAACGTGTTTTCTTACATAAACAAACTAACGCACAATCGGGATGTTGTTATGTTTAACAGTCTATATTTAATGGCTGTAAAGTGACGTAAGACTGCAACGAGCATAGTTATATCACGCCACAGATATCAAACAAAACAAAACAATGAAATGTACTATATAATCGAAAATAGGGGATCGTTAAAAACAAAAACAAGTTAATAATTCAACCCTCCACCCCCCCCCCCCCCCCCGCACACACACCCCCAACACAATACACTCCAAAAACCCTTCTCCCCCACAACTGAACAGGATTCATCGGTTAACAGCAAAAACAATTATAGCAAGATAAATAACATTCTGTCGCATATATAGCTTTTTGATATTTTTACCACCAATTATCTATTACGAGTGTAGATAGTAGTTAGATGCCACTGGCATTTAAACTGTGCTAGATATTAGCATAATAGACATTAGGAGACCCATTACACACCCGGTTCTATTGTGGTCCTTTTAAATATTGTTAACCCGTTGAATTAGTATTTTCCTCTGTACTCTTCCGGGTCAAATGCCTCACTCTAAAAAACCTTTCTAGGACTATTATTTATTGTAAATAGCACTAATATAAACAATGAGTACAAAGACTTTCGACTTATTTTCTCACACCGAGAAAATACTACACAATAGTGCCAAATCAAGGCAGGCATAAAAATCCATTTTAAAACACTACAGAACTATTAAGTAAAACATCAAAACCATTTCCTTACTTTAAAATCCCCCCAAATGAAACAAATTGTTTTTAGTCAATCCTTCCTAGGACAATAATAACCTGAAATAGTCATTTCCACCGGTTTATTTCAAAATCTTCGGTTTCGTTTTATTAGATTTCTTTCTTGCTAGCTTCTGTATTCTCAGATAGTATTGAATTTTTCTTACGTTTTCTTTACGTTTTTTACCAAACGGTTCATTTAATATAACTGAAGCACTTTGGACAATGTCTGTGGAGAGCGTAAAATACTGGTCAGTTTAAATAAACTATATTATAATCATTCAACTTTTAAATATAAATATATTAGGACTATATAGACGAGAAGTTATAATAATTTTGAAGATTTATTCCTTTAAGATTATATAGATATATATAGTATAGATATAAATATTTAATATTTATTAATGATTAATAATCTGAATGTGAAATTTGATACTTAATATTTAATATATGTATACCAGGCAGGCGCGGTGTTCGCACTTCGATCGCAAGAAAGGCGGACGTCAGTATCTAGATTTCTCATAAGTCCGATTATTTACGCTACGTTTTACGCGGGCGTGAACTCGTGAAAACCGTATATTTGCATACTAAGACAGCTGGGGAAGTCACTGTAATGGTCTAAGAAAAAAGAAACAGTCCATTTTTACACAATTAATCAATTCTTTATTGTCAATACAAAAATTTCATAAAAACATATGAAATGCACAAACTCTTAGAAAGCGACATATTTTTCTTTACACTAAAAGACACACCAGTCTTAACCGCTGATTCAGAAAATTCCTAGGAACCCCCCGCCTACGGGTAGCTAGACACGACTTTTTTGTCTTTATCTCTGCTCTCTCTCCTTTTACAACTGTAAATTTTCTATTGCCCCCCCCCACCCCCCCCCCCCCTCCACCCCCATTTATCGAAAAGCACTTGCATTTTCTGCATTGTACTTAAAGCAACATTACACATCAAAGAATGCTATCAAGAGCATCTCTCTGCATATTTCCACCGACAATATTTCAATATGTAAATCAACCATTTCACCAGTCGCAATTCGCATGATTTTATCGGGCGAGATGTCTTTTGAATGCTTTCGAGACATGAGTATATCTTCTGGCTGCCTTCTGGAGAGGACACCTGAGTGCTTAATGAACTGGATGATAATGTTCGTCGTGAAATTCTCATATCAAGGAGAAACACCGAGCCAGAGTCAGAGAAGGCAGACCATATACACTTGACGTAACTAACCGGGTTTTGTTTATTTTTAGTTTATATTCAATATTTTAACAGGAACCTCTAGTTTAGCTAGGCTAGTTTAAATAGAGTCTGTATAAAATAAATATAATTACAAGAATAGTATAGAGAAAAAAAGCAAAGAAGAAAGATAATAATGTGCGAAAGGATATTAGTTAATAGCGCTTGAAATGGCGTTTTGCCTTGGTTTTAAACTCTTCGAAGGTTAGAACTATTCCTGATATCTAAAGGCAGTAGATTGAAAGTACGCGCTCCGTTAATACGAAAACTGCCCTGATATTTGGATATCTTAGTTAGTACTGATATGTGCTACGCAAATATCCTAGTCCTTGATTTATTGGCTTGTATTTTTGATGTAAGCATTGTCCTACAGTTTCTCGGGACTATTCATCAGATTGCTCCAATCTGGTTTCAGCCAATTATGTTCCGAATTATGTGCGTTCATGGCTGGGTTCCTGATATTTGGATATCTTAGTTAGTACTGATATGGCTACGCAAAATCCTAGTCTTGATTTCTTGGCTTGTATTTTTGATTGTAAGCATGTCTACAGTTTCTGGGACTATTCATCAGATTGCTCCAATCTGGTTTCAGCCAATTATGTTCGAATTATGTGCGTTCATGGTCTGAGAGGCACATACGACTTTTCCAGTCACTTTGAGAGTATTAAGAAACGATTTTCTTTATAGTTTTCGCATTATATTGTGTCATATTCTCTTTCATCATATCTTAATATTGTAATTTAGAAACAGACCAAAAAACATCTGGAATCCTGTTTCTTTGCAGAAAGTGACATGCACAAAAATACTTAACAATATACTATATCAAAGTGCCTCGAAGAGTTTAAAGTGCCTCTCACACTTAACAATAAAGTATAAGAAAAATAAAAGATCTTTTGTATAATGTCAGAACAAAGAGTGAGATAGTGTAAATGAAAAATATGTCGCTTTCTAAGAGTTGTGCATTTCATATGTTTTATGAAATTCTTGTCTTGACAATAAAAAAATGTAATTTGTGTAAAAATGGACCTGGTTTTTTTTTTTCTTAGACCCGCCATTACAATGACTTCCCCAGCTGTCTTATAGTCATGCAACTAAAGTATTTGCAGGTAACATTAGATTTATTTTATTCAAGATTCGATGATGTTGACTGCCAAAACTATATTTTCTTGATCGTTCGATACCGTTTTGATGTTGGACTAACAATTTTAAAACAGTTTTACATTAAGTTGTATGTTGGTCGGACCAGCTTTTTTGTTTAAATAACTTAAGTCAAGAGCACAGATAGAAAATTAGCTTTAAACGTCAAAAAGCACAAATCTTTTTAACCTCATTAGCCTTTAATAAGGAAACATGAAAAACATATTCACAATGTTTGACAAAATTGGAGAAAAACACGGAGAAAAGGAAAGATAAGTAAGTAGATTGTTCAAGCGTTCAAAAGCGAGTAAGAATTCGCTTGAAGAAAGTGCAATAAATATTATTCTCTTGACGTTTATTTTTCATAAGTAATGTATATATTTTTCGGTGGCACAAGAAGTAAATAACCCACGAAAAATTTATATCGGAAAAAGAGAAGAACGAAATAAAAACTTTCTGAAAAAACTAGATGACGTGAGCATTTTAGATACTCTCATCTAAATGCTTTTCGACCAATCAGAGCGCACGTTAGAACTCGATTATTTAGAAAATGAGTTTGAATGTTAAGTAAGCTAAAGATTCGTGCAAGAAAAGGAATTTGGATGTCTGATTTGTAGATGTCTGTGCATAGCTAAATTTGCTCTTTTCGAAGAGAAAGAGAGTGATCAGACAAGGTGTAATCTAATTTTGTATGGTTTACTTGAATAACCAGTCTCAGCACCTATAGTGGTGTCCCCTACTTTTCGGAAATGCAAGTTAAAAACCGTTAGTCCGCGTTTATGTAAAAACGATTTTCAATATGAAGTTTTGAGGTCCAGAAAGCTCTTAAAATATTTTTTTAAATGGTGATGAGAAGGGAGAAAAATTACAACAACAACAAAAATTAACCATATACGTTGGGATTCGAACGTCTTGGCAGGAAAAAAAAAAATAATGACATTTCAATTTCTTAGAATTATGGCCCAGTGGAAAAAAGTTTGGGCTTCCAGTGAGTGAGCCCGGTGGAGCAGCGTGTTGGGTGAACTAAAATCATACCTACTACTCAAAATTTGCTCATGGCACTTTCTCATAGTGTAAATGATTCCTGTTTGTCCCGTCTCCGGGGTGCAAATTAGCACCCAGTTTCCGATTCGCTTATGTTGACTAGAGGAATTTGTTTTACTTTCTTTTTTGCTTTTGTATGAAAGGAGATACCTGATTCTTTTATGTAAATAATGGATTCGGTAGTAGTTCTGGTTTTCATATTGATGTCAAACCAATTTAGACCTCGTATCGCGCAGTCGCGCCAAGGAGGGGGTAAACGCTCTTATTTGGCAAAACAAGTATTTACGAGAGAAAAATAAAATGGAAATACAGTGGACAGAAAACGAAGAAATTACTAAATTATTTAGGAGAGGGAAGCCTTGAAGTTCTATCAAATTGAACGAGAGACAGTCAATGGGCATGATCTTGATGATCCGAGTTTTTCTCTCTAGATTGATTTCGTGTTTTGCACAAGCGGTTCCCGAACATGCTGAGCTGGGTACGTATAAGGCTAGGATAGGCTTGTTATTTCCAGGTTTATAACATGTTTTCAGGGTGAGGGGCTAAGGAGAGAAGTCAATAATGGAAGGAAGAGGCAAGGAGGTGTCAGATTATTTACGATATCATGAAGTAAATACATTGATTCAGGCAGCCAATCGAACTCACCTTGAGAACTGGATTGCAGCTGTTCATTCCATGGCCGAGTCTCTTCTAATGGAATCGCGCGCAGTTGAGTAAAGATGAAATGATTATTCAAAAACTGTTAGAGAGAATCATCGAACCGACATCGCAGAGGTCATGGGTTCGATTGCCGTTGAAGCCTGAAATCATTTTTTCAGGTCTTTCTTTACAGCGTTCGCTTAGATCGCTTATTCAATGTGATGATCAACACTCTAACAGAATCAACCAAGTCAACGAAATGATGAATTGCTTTGGATTCGTTGTTAAAGAAGATCACCGAACTTTAATTGCTTGTTATTCATAACCAAATGAAGCAGCAGCTCATTGTCTTGTCTGTCATTTGGTGTTATTGAAGTTTTTATTGCGCGCACACGAAATACATTCCGCGCATATGAATGTACGAACGCACTATTGATTGTCCATTGATGCCTATGAATGTACACGCATATTCAAATATCGTTATTGAAAGTTGATCCTCGCTAATGATGTTACTTATGGAGTTGATGAAAGTACATTACACGTTATTGATACAACTATTGGCTAAAATGAATGTACATTTTCTGTTAATGAATAGCAAAGGTGCACTATCAAAATTCTATTGTTACTATAGTTTTTTTCTTTCAATCGTTGTAGAGTTCAAACACTAAAAGTGTGCAACACTTTGCACTATTCAGTAGTAAATAGTAGAGAGAATAAGAGAAAAATATCAATGCCCTTGGCAGGATTTAGTAGTAAATAGTGTTAATTAAACAACAGGATTAGCATAATTTAGTATTTATGCTGCACACTTATAGTGTTTGTACTCTTTGGGTTTTTTTTTTATTAAAAAAGGTCTTCATATCATCATGTTTAGCATTCTTTTGTGTGTCAGTAAGTTATCTGAACCGTACAATTATATGAACCATACAAGATGGAATTACCTTTTCGCATGATAGACCATGGCCCACCCCTAATGTTCTGCATAAAGTCTCATGACCCACCCTCTTTTTTCTGCTTGAAAATCATGGGTTCTTATGAGTTTTGAAAAAACCGTTCAAAAACCCACAACAGCTAGGTTGCCGCATCGAAATACCGTTAAAAAATTGCAATCGCTATGTTACACCATAGTTAATGTAGCTCCTTAACTATGCTTACACGAGAACAAGTTTTCGCCCACCCATCATTGCAATTGTCTCATGTAGCATCTAGAAGTAGGATTAGGAAACAAAAATCTCCCATTCATCATTCGTTATATTTTATTGAAACTCTTGTCAAATAATCGTGTCTACAGCATGCAATATATTAGTGTATTACATAATTATTTTGAGGACAAATAACGAAAAAGTATTTGTAAGTTAGACCGAGCTTGAACGTTGAATTTCACGTGTGGCATGGGTAGCTTAGTGATTTACCTCTCGCCAAAAACCGCTGTGATCCGGGTTCGAGCCCAAAGTGAGTTTAGTTTATCTTATGTGACCTTGACACGAGGGTTGTTCTCCGGTATTCCTCCCTCCGTAAAAATAAACACGAGTTAAGTCGTATGCATAGAATATCAAATGTAGTGGTAGCGTCTGAGTGACAGTGGGCCAAATAAACTTAATCTACTGTTTTCCCATTTTAGGAATTGGTCCATTTATCCAATGCAAATGAACAAAACCTATTGTTTGAATCCAGATTCCGCACACGTGAAAATCGCCGTTTAGACTGGGCCTAAGAACGGAAAAATTCTAAAACAGCCACCATTTTGCAAAACTGAAAACCACTTAGCTTTGACGGTAACGTAAATCAATTTCCATATAGGTCAAATCTAACGTACTGTTGATTTAAAAACTATTTTAAACTATTTTAATGCATATATCATATGGAAATTGTTTTACTGGAGCCTCGCAAGGAAACGTTCCGTCTTTATATATTCTATCCTTCATCATTTCTTAAGCTAACGGAAATACAACTTCCCTTTTGAAATAATCCTCCTAAATTTAAAAAAGAAAAAAAGAAGAAAGTACCCAAAACCTATCGACTCAAAATATACTAAAAAGTATATTTGAAAGACTCCTGTGTATAATTAGCTCATTTAGATAATGATAATATTTAGAAATATTCCATTCTTCTATACCTAATTTAATATTATTTTTGTGTCTGTGATTTTGTATCTGTGAAAATCTAAGATGGTGGGTGTGCTTTTTTTAAAGAAAATTATTCAATAATATGCATATTAAGAATCCATTTTCCGTTACACATTGTATTCATTGGATGTCCCGGAATCCTTGAATGTTCAAAACTGAACCCAGTCACCTGAATTATTAGAACTGTCAAATATAAAAATAAAAACACAGCTCAGTAAAAGTAGAGGGCAAACATTATATCCACTAAATAGTACATTTTACTAGTGTTTGCTAGTACTAATTTAAAAAATAAAAATAAAATAAATAGGATTAAGCAGTGGTATTACTGCAGAGTAGCTATTAATCTACTGTCATTCCAATTGGAATTTAGGAGTTGATTTTTGAGCAGGGAGGGAAGCCGGGGAACCAGGAAAACCCTCGAAGCACAGGAGAGAACCAACAACAACTCTACTCACATACGACACCGAGCTCAGCAGGACCCGAACCCGGGTCGCAATGGTGAGAGGCGAGCGCTCTCAACGCTACGCCACTCTTGCTTCCCATTTTCGATTTATTTTTAATACGCGCGACAAAAAAGAATGCTGTCAGCTGTTACCTGAATCTTGGGTTAAAATAATACTATTGTAAAGCTTAATTTGATATATATATATATACATACAAAATCGCTAAAACTTTAACAATTTAGAGATATATATACATATATATGTATCCCCTTTTTCCTATTGCCTTTCCTTGAAAATGACTATTTTGCATTATGCATCTCATTAGGTATTTCTATACATGTATAAATATGTACTACAAAGTTTCTGCAATCAAGTGTATATATATATATAGTAAAGATTGGATTAAAGACGAGACATGTTCACTGTAACTCCGAGTTTCGTGCTTACGCACTCATCAGACAGACTTTAATATATATATCTATTGCTCTGCATCCCTACGCATCGAGCACTGTTTCACCAGTATAGACCACATTACATACTTTGTTATATATATATATATATTGATATACAGCGATATGCAGAAATTCTGATCTAACCAAGTATAAAGTATATAACTATATCGGGTGCATTATGGGTAATAGACTTGCGGGTTCAAAGCGGGATTAAAAGTACTAAAGCGTTGGCTGACGTTTTCTTTAAGATAAGTTACCTTTCAAAACAAACTCCGCTTGTTCCAACCAGAAAAAGAATTTTCACCCTGCCTAGGACTCGACAGTCGGCGTTATTTACAATATAAACCACTGTATATTTTATGCAATTTTGATTAATACAAACGGCTTTTAGTGCAATGATGATTAATATTCATAGTTTCACTCTCGTGCGTGAACTTGTTTTGCATAACATTGCAAAACGTTTTAATAGCTTTGCCAAAAGAGAGAGAGAGAGAGAAACAAAAGAAAAGGTAACCACAAAGAATCACTAAGTTATCAGAGGAGAAGTGGAAGAATATGCCTCTCTAAAGTAAGAAAATCCTCCATTTATCTAGAAAATATATTCAGCCTGTTCATCAACTGAGATTTGACTGAGTCGACGCTCACGAACAATAACACGGTAGACTACGAATAAAGCGAAATATCCTATCCAAAGTAGCTCATGGACAATGTTTGTACCACTTTTGTCATAAGTCATATTACCGACTGTTTTGGTTTTGCTGTCCTCGGAGTGATTGATTCAGTGTTTTAAAAGGGCACATATTAATTAAATAAGCGAAGAAGGAGTTCAGAATCGAGCTCAGCTCAACCGAAACTTCCGAGAAGAGCGATTTCAGAGCAGATTTTAAATTCAACCAATTGCAAAACTTCCAATGTTCAATTTACATCAATAAAACCGTTTAAAATATGACATTTCTTCTAGTAGTGTAGAGGTATTAAAAAGTAAACACATAGTTCCCGCTTCTTGACTTTAGCGCAGTTCATAAACAACACTCCGTAGGCCAGCCAACGCTTTTGTACTTCTAATCCCGCTTTGAACCCGCAAGTCTATTACCCATAATGCACCCGATATAGTTATAAACTATATACTTGGTTGGAACAGAATTGCTGCATATCGTTGTATATATATATACGTATATATGTAAATTGGTAATAAAGATATTTGTTGTTGTTGTTATCAATTAAGAAATAATTGGACGTGGAAAATTCCGAGGACAGTCAGAGGAATTTTTCGAATATAATTATTTCTTGATTGGGGAGCACGAAATCCCATTACCTATTAATTATATAGCTGCCTAATTAATTTCATATCAACGAGACCTGTCCAATTAATGATGGTAATTGAACTGAGTGGAGTGCAATTTGGGAATTAATCGCACTCCTTTGAACCAATCAGATTGTAGGAATTGGTATCGATTACGAAAAGGATATGATTAATAATACACTAATTAATGCTAGTGAAATATAAAAAAAATTGTGTTACACAAATTGCTGCAAACCCTTACTTCCACTCCCCCGCCCCACAGTTATCTAATCCATCTCTGAGAAAACTATTATCTGTAGGTTTATTTGCAGATAATACATTTATCAATTCAAGATCATTCAAAGTCATGTCAGAGATAAGATGTTTTGCTTTTTTGCAAAACCAGAATTAAATGTTCATTCTTAGCTTACAAAATGTATAATAAAATTTAATTCGTTTTTTTCCCCAATAGCCTTATATATCCTAAATTATGAGTAATTGATGGTTAAAGTGCACCTAACCCTTGGTACAATACTCTCAGTATTGATGCAAAAAACTGCTTACCCTTGTGATGTAGACGCAGACGTAAAATCCCCCCATTCATTCACATTAGAAGCTGGCTGTTGGCTTTGTGTTGGTGGAGCAAACTCTGAGAATTCCGAGAACAGAGCACTTGAGACAGAAGACTGAGGTTGTGTTTGTTGAACTTTTCTGGATGACAACGGTGATGCTGAACCACCAGATGATGGGGGAGGGGCTAGTTTTGGAGGCTTGGCAGTAATCCCTGGGGGTGGGGGTGGGAAAAGAATGCCAGATGTGCCACCAGCTAAAAAAAAGAATAAATAAAAATGTCAGCAAACAAAATGCAACAGATCGTGTACTATTTCATTTGTTAACCTGAACTACATTAGTGCATAGTGTTTTTTTTATATTTTTCATGAACTAGAACCAAGCATGAGCTCATAGACTAATAATTTTGGTATTTTATAAATCTGATGATGGGATCATATTTAAATATTTCATGCATAATAGAACTTTCCTGAATTTGATTGGATGGCCACGAAACAATGGTTTGAAGTTGAGACTGACTTGATGGCCACGAAACAATGGTTTGAAGTTGAGACTGACTTGACTTTTTTGCTTGTTTTACTTATAGTATGTTGTACGTTCATCATGCAAAATCTTGACTTATAAATCTGTATCCAATGATGCAAGTATGGTTTGAGTGTCAAAAGATATTATAAAAAATATATACTTCAGTACTATGTATTGGAAAGAAATTGAATCTAGGATAGAGATATGTTTTCGGTGATTTTTCATTTTACGATTTTTTCCATTGTGTGTGATATTTGGAGCTATTCATATTAGAGGCTGGCTTTCACTAGCGACATAAGCGACGGAAGCAGAAGCATGAGCATAAGCATAGGATCATTATGTTCTAGTGTAAATGAATGTGACGGAAGCATAAGAGAAACAATAGGAAGTTTCCTGTGCAGGGGACTGAGTACGAATATTTGAATGGCTTACCACCTTGTGCTTCTGTATGTTAGCCACGGAAGCATAAGTTAGAATCTGGTTAATTCACTAGCGACATAAGGATGGAAGCAGAAGCATAAGAAAAAGGAAACCTTTCATTCCTTCTGCTTATGCTTCCATCGATGTTCTGCTTCTGCTTACGTCTCCGTTTTTTGATTTTCACAGGAACATATTAAGACGTCTTACGCTTCTGCTTCTGCCTCGGTCGCTAGTGAAAACCAGGCTTAATTATTCTCTGCTAGCATGGAATATTAATCGATGTATTAACTAAAATATTTTTTATAGCCTTGTATGTATCATAAAAACACTCTTAAACACAATTAGCAACCCTTTTTTTCCTTACCAGCCTTCGGTTTACTCGTAGATGATTTATTCTAAAAAGTAAATAATCATGGATTAATAAAAAGTTGTCAAGGGCACCACCAATTCAAGAAAACCCAATCATTTTGACACCTGTCTATCTCAAAATTCACCTCCATCCTGAGCCAACAACCATAGTTAAGTTATTTTTATTTATTCTAAATAATGGAAGTGAGACTTGAATAGTTATTAATTGATCATGAAAGCAGTCCTAAATGAGGCTTATTTATTGATGTACTGTTTAATAAATGAGCAGGAGTATCTCAATTAGACTGTATTAAGAAAACCTAGAATAATTCATAAGCCAGGTACGGCCCAATTCTCTACTTTTCCATACCCATAATACTTTGCAGCTTTTGGGGGTAAAAAGAGGAAAAACTGCACTTATTTTGCTGAAGGCTGATCAGACAGTGTTGGAAATACCTCGTTTGAAATCCAAATATAAAACGAAGAAGGAAAAAAAAGAAAGAAAAAGAAAAAGATTTTTTAGAAGCGTGAAGAAGTTCAAAGTAAGTGTTGTAAGCTGTTCAATAAACTCACAGATCATGTTTTAACAGGTATGAAAGCAGCCCTACTCGTTTATTAAACACTACAGGGTGTACGTAACTTTCCCTCTTAGGAACTAGACAGCAAATTAAATTTTCCTCTGTTTCTATCAACACTCAACCTTAGACAAAAACAAAACTTTTTGATCAATTTCCTTGAGATTAATAGTACATAATATATACATTAACCATTGTGTACCCCTATATTGATGTGTATTGTTTGTCCTTGTTTAAATGCCAAGTCCAGCTTGGGTTGCTCAGGTTGAGGGAAACGTTTCTCAGCTTCAATTTCTTCACTTTTTTTCACCCATCTGACAAAGAAGCAAAAAGAAAAAAGAAAAAAAAAATCAGATTTAGCACAATTTAGAATCAGTGTGAAATATCACAATAACAGAATAAATACCCTAAAACTGGAGGGGGGGGGGGGGGTGTGGGTTGGGCAGAATATCTTGAGAAGACTGAGCAACAAGTCCCTAAGACACAACGCAAGTGGAGGTTGCAGGGACTGACAAACCGTTCTTGCTGTGAAAGGATTTGTTCCTGTTGCAGGATGGAAGAAATCAAGCCACAATTTGTGCATCATGTCCTGGGTTCAAAATGTTAAGTGCAATTTCCATTGCAAAATTAAAAACTGTGAGACCTGCCCTTACAACAACAAAATAATCTTATGAGCATCCCATAAAACTCATAAAACAAAGGATTCTTGGAATTAATATTGCATGTAACCCAGTGTTTTTGGGACTTGTTGACCTTTCTGTTGCAGGCTTTACTCTTAACTATAGACCTACTTGAAATGATCTTGTAATGCAACATTGAAATCAAATGCATCGCCTCTATCAGAAAATCCCAGACCAATAAAGGCATGGCGACCTACAATACATGTATCAATTAGCCTGGTTGAAACAACTATGATAATCTCTTGACAATAGGAATGAGAAAAATATAAATTAATAAAAAGAAAAATTATAATACTATTTTATTTACCCCCGAAACACAACTCATCCTAAAGTTACTTGGGACCTTCAGGGGTTAAGATGAGGTTACACATGTTTAAACAAAGGATTTCACAATGTTGTATTCTCAAAAGGAAAATTATGGCACAATGTGGTGCAGTAGAAATTCTATAAATTGGCAAATATCATGTTTTATATGGCCTCTATTTGATGATTTGACTTTTTACTATAAGAATACTGGTTTGTTGTCATCATTTCTTGATTTCTATAATTGAATATCTCGGCAGCGAAAAGAGATATCAAAAAGAAAGTAAGGTCATTCTTATTTATTTTATAAGGGCCTTGAAATCATGAGAGATCAGGCACTGTAGACTTGATAGGCACTTTAAAACTAGACACAAAAGGTCGTCTAATTACTTGCTCTAATTAAAACCTTGCTCACACTATGAAAGGAGCTTCTTAATCCTAATCCTAGTACAGCTGTGCATTATAATCATAATCTTAAAAAGTTTATGACCTATTGTAAATCACTATATACAACCCAAGCAGAATCTTAAGCCTCCCTCTTCTAAATTTTTAGCATGGGGTATGTGGTAACCAGCTGGCAATTGGCCAAAAGTTTTTATGAATTATGCTTTCTTGGTTTGCACAGGTGTCAAACTCAAACGTAAAGTGATCATCATAGTCGAAGAAAGGAAACAAACAAAACCTTTTGATCCTAGCCTATAAGATTATAACGCTGTTACAATGCAGCTTATGATGGTGCTTAAGACCAGGATGTTTGCTTGCACATGACATCATAGCTGCCATCTTGGTTGAATTTAAAAAAAAAAATACATTGATATTTCACTCCATGATTAAAAACCAGCTATTGGACCCTATGTATATCATACTTCTAAGAGTACAAAATATTTTTTTTGCAGAAATGTGGCATTGTTACGGGGCTGTCAACTTTCTTGGATAAACCGGAGTCTCCAGATTTTGGACCGTATCTCCCGGTCTCCAGATTAGAGTCTCAAATCTCCCGGATAATCACCGAAGCTGACCATTTCTTGTGAGACTCGACTTTCACAACCATAAAAATCAATTAATTTGTATTGTTCGTGTTATTCTAAATTGCTAACAAAATCAAAACTTTCCTCATAAACTGTTCTTGCAAGTAGGCCATTGTAATATAAGCGATAATCTGATTGGTCAGAAATAAACCAATCACATTAAATGTTACAAAGCGAAAGACATCTTTTCATCCCCTTTTGACAAGTTGTGACGTCATGTCCCTTCCCTATCAATTCTCCAGATTTGAATATCTCGGGGTTGATAGCCCTGCTAACCCAAACCCATTCCTGACTTACACCGAAGTGAAACTGAACAAAGGAAAGTATACATGGGGTTCTGGAGGCAAAACTCCTATCATTAGTCACAAGGTATCAAAAAAGGCTTTGTACAAGCAATATTTTTCTTTTCTTTGAAGGCAAATAATTGAACATTCAAAAAGAAACCCAAAATTAAATTTGAGAACCCTCTGGCGTCATTACTAGGTTAAAATAGCTGCTAAATTATCTAGTCCTATTTTGTATTCATGAGAAAAAGTCCATTTAATATATAACTAGAGAAGGAAGAATAAAAAAGAAATTTGACATTTTGTTACATGTACAGTAATACTATGTTCACGTACAGTACCTGTGTCTGCATCTTCAATCTTAAGGACGAAATATCTACTACTGTCAAGGACTGCTTCTACTGCAATTCCAGGATAGTCATCTACATTGCACTTTGCAAACAATTCACCTAAAAGACAACACAAAGCATTTGCTTGTTTATAAGCTCAGAACCAGCATAATCAGGCACTCAATCGTTTTAGGAAATATATTTCACCTAGTTTCCAAAGGATTCACAAGCAAAATAAAAGTTGTTGATTCATGCAAGAACACTAGCATAGTGCAAGTGATTGACAAAGCCTACTAAGTGAAATATATTTTCTTGAACAAGTATACATGTAAATTGAGTATAAGTTCCCTGATATTTTTTTCAAGTTGTCTATCCCTACAACTTTCTGAAAAAAATATCAAGAAAGATATCCCTCTGTGTCTGATATACTTTTGATATACTTGTATATATATTTGAAACAGCCATAATTTTTGGAAATGGTATATATAAGATAAGCATACTTGTGTACTTCCTAAGAATGCACACTCATTGGTTAATTGGAGGTGAATATTGTACGATATACAGCCATTTGCAAAATTATGGCGGTTTCAAAATATTTACAAGTATATCAAAAGTATCAGACACGACAGATATCCTTCTTGATATTTTTCTAGAAAGCCCTAGTGATAGACCACCCGAAAAAAATCTAATGGAGAATATCCCATCATTTTTGATA
Source organism: Actinia equina (assembly GCA_011057435.1). Taxonomy (NCBI): domain Eukaryota; kingdom Metazoa; phylum Cnidaria; class Anthozoa; order Actiniaria; family Actiniidae; genus Actinia; species Actinia equina. The sequence goes on from WHPX01001365.1 coordinate 16,651, forward strand.
TGCCTTTGATGTATTTGTATATATATTGGGAGCACCCATAATTTTTGCAAATGCTATATATATAAATAAAATCCTGAAATGAATTTTTCCTACCAAATTGTTTTCTAATCAGTTGATTAACATCAAAGTAGTTGAATTCTGACAAATAGTCTACCGTAAAATTAATCCTCTATTTAGCCCCCCTCTCAAATAAGCCCACCTCTCCAATAAGCCCCCCTTTTTATTGGAAAAAAATTGTTAAGCCCCCCCCTCTTTTTAGCCACCCTCCCCTCCCCTGTCACAACTAAAGAATCATGTGTACTGATTAAAGGCAATTTATAAAAGTCTTGATTGTTCAGAACATTTTTCTTTAGCTTGCTTTGTTAATATTACCGTGTTTTGGTTTTGCTATTCGTAAATTATTTGTTATTCGTAAAATTATTTTTAGAGACTAACACAGGTGAATCAAATAATAAAATTGCCATGTACATCACTACAGATTATGTGAGACGGCCAATAGTAATGCTTCTGTTTAATCCTGAGTTACAATCACATTACATCCTGACAGCGTACAACTTACTGCTTTTCAACTAAATTAATAAGCCCCCCCTCCCTATTAAGCCCCCTCTCTCCAATTTATAAGCCCTCCCTCAAACGTGCCTGAAATAAATAAGCCCCCCATGGGGCTAAATAGAGGATTTACGGTAGTCTTGTAAGCATATATTTTCATGTAGTTTCACACACATCCTATGCCATTCTATGTCGGAGTAAAAGATGAAAGGACTAGCGTCTGAAACGTTTTTTCATCCTTTCACAGTGTATAATCTACCTTTTTATCATTACTATTACTTGTATATTATATATCAATCTTGCAGTATAAAAATCTTACCCATAACTTTATCTTCTATTTTAATATAGCATTCTCTTCCTTTAGAACAAATCCTCATTCTTCCAGTCCAATCCGGATTTTCAAGTTTCCAGTCAGCAGCCCTGAGAATGATGAGAAAAGTCTATGATTAAAATGATTAAAAATACTTGCAAAACTACAGCATGCCCAATCTAAATCTAGTGGTTATTTGTTAAATTGGTGGTTATTGGTAGTGTTAAGCAATTTAAAGAAGAACAAGGTTACAGTTAAAAGGTACACTGTACAGGGATATACTGTTATTTTTTCAACCACCTCCACCCTGTTTGCTCAGTTGTTAAGAGTGTTGGTCTGTTGATCTTTGCCAGGGTTGGCATGAGGTCTGGAAGTTCAGTTATGCACAATTTTACTTTGAAGACTATTTCAATGCTTGAGCTTGCATAACTCATAACGCTTGTTTGATTTTGTTTTTATTGTTTGTTTGTTTTTTGTTCTCCTTTATAAGTCAAAAGCAATGAAATAGATGACGTAAAACATCACAGATTCATTCATACAGAGTTAGCAGTAAAACCCTATGAAAGCCTTTTATGAACACTATGAACTACAGATTTTTGAAAATGCCATGAACTTCCCATTATTTCCCCATGAAAACTGTTTCAGGGTCTATGGTTTTAGCAGAATTAAAATTCATGGAATGGAGACCAGGGGCGGTGGAAGCGGGGGTGGCGGAAGCGTGGGGCACTGGCCCGCCCACTAGATTTTTTTTTGGGGGGGGGGGGCCTGGCCACCCCAGAATATAATGCCTCACACACAAAAAAAACACATGAGATTTGGTTATGGTTACCATTATTTATTATTTTGAAATTACATAATTATTTTCTGGCACCGTGAAATATTGGAGTGCCCCCCCCCCCAAATTTTTCAGCTTCCGCCGCCCCTGAAGACTGGCCATGAATTTCCCATGAATTAGTGAGCAGCAAACGTTGGTTTGGATAAATGTCATGGACCATGAAAAATAACATTGGCCCCATGACTTTCCTATGAAATTGTGCTTGAAAAATGGGAGGTTTGCATAAATGTAATTCATGGGTCATGAAGATTACTTCATGGGTCATGAAGATTACTTTATGGGTCATGAAGATTACTTTATGGGTCGTGAAGATTACTTGTGTGAAAAACCTGTGAATTTGGGCATGATAAAAATCTGTGAAACAGCTGAAATGCCATTATATAATTCTAATTATAAGTATTTTGAAGATGGAACTTACAGGTGTAATATAACACTCTGCAGATATGGCGAAAAAGATAAAGATAAAGCGATCTAAAGCGAACAAGAGATACAGAAAACATTGATCGCTTCCCAACGATTTGATGCTTTGGGAATTTTACTAATGATCTCATCTCCCCTGGCTGCTTTCTGATTTACTCCCGAAGTATGGTAATAAACAGTTTTTTTTTTATTCAAACATGAGACATTTGTCATGATGTACATTGAATGGGGCGAACATGCCTCAAATAAAAACTTCAAGAAAGAAGCAAGCCAGACTTTTGAGCTTAAATATACTGTAGAACCATACTTCGGGAGTAAATCCAAAAGCAGCCAAGTGAGATGAGACTGTGCATGGCGCAAAAGAATTTGATGTTACAATCATTAGCAAATAATAGAATTCCCAGAGCATCAAATCGTTAGGAAAGAATCAATGTGACAACAACAGTGTAACCACTTGAATATGGCAAAACTATATCTACCCGATTTATGCGAGCAATCTTTGCTTGCTTTCCGAAATATGCATTAAAAACACACATGTTTCTTCTCCAAGAAAGTTTATTATTATGAATAAGGAGGCTAATAAAGTAGAAAAAATGTTATGAATGAGTCAAAAACTTTAGACGCGAACGAGTTGCTGTGGGTGATGACATACCCAGCAGTGAAAAGACTTGTAAAGTTAAAATGGCAAACTACCTGATTTCCTTAAGAAATCTTTGCTGATTTACCAAAATATTTAGCAAAAACATACGTCTCAAAATTACAAGTCCAAAACTTCCTACACCAATGAACTATTACAGGTTACAAGTCTGTGAACTACAAATTCTGAAAACAACTTGTTCGTTCAAAAACAACTTGTTCGTTCATGCAAAGTTAATGGTCCTGTCAAAGGTTTTGATTCTTTCACAATGTTTTCCTTACTTCATTCACCAGCACACTCTTTCTTTTGTGGTATATTTTCAGTGTCAAACTTTTTGGAGAAAGGTTTCAGAACTTATGTATAACAGAAACAATAATAGGAAAGCACACAGCGTACTAACTTGAATTACGAATAATTTGTCGAAATTACGAAATTTTGTTGTCAACATTTTGCCTTTTCGTTATTTTGTCCTTCTTGGATTTATCCAATAAAATATTATTAAACTTATTAAATAAGTGTTAATAGAGACTAGGGGCATCATTGCTTAGGCTGGGGGCATCATGGTAGTACAGAGTGGTGGCGTCGTGGTATAAAAGATGTAGAAAAGTTGAACTTCATTTTTTTAACATGGTCAATGTCAGAGATCATTAGCTCAGTATTAAAAATTGCAAAATCCCAGCAGTGCCCTTTTCATAGAATGGACTCAAATTTTGCTATCTTATAACACTTGACATACTGTAGTAGGTAATATACTGATAATTTAGAAATTGTGAATGCATAACTTTAAATGCATAAAACTGACAGAGATGGGAAAACAGGAAATACAATTATTACTACATGTCAATTACATATTATTTCATTTTGAAGTGATTTGCTGCTTCTGATTAAAGAACTCTGACTTAATGTTTTGAGCTGAGGATTTGATTTTACAGGTTTTCTCAAAACTTGCCGTGTAAGGCTTTTGAAAGATTCAAAAGATGTGAAAAAACCTGTGAATTCTTTTCATAGGTTTTTACAGGATTTTTAAAACCTGTGAAAGTGTATCTTTTCATAGGTTTTGGAACCTGTAAAGGTGTTTGTTTTTACAGGTCTGCATGCTTGAAAATCCTGTGAGAAACCTGTAAAATTTCAAAAATACAGATCACAGGTTTTTCACAGGATTTTCACAGGTTCTCAGCCAGGCTACCTCAGCCAGTAGTGTCTACTGCACTTGTGGACCTGCCATGTTGTTGTTCGTAAACAGATTTCTTAAGGATGATTTTCCCAAAAAAGTTATGATGCTTTTAGCATTATCAACAGTGAGATTGGCCGGGTGGCAATAGAAACCAGGGCTGGACAGCACAAGACAAGCCACTTGATTGTCTAAATGAATAATGATTTTCCAGGAAGTTCCTGCATTCAATTAATCTATTTTGCTTCTTTTTAAAAATGTTTTATTTTTATCTTAATTATTCATGAGTTTTATAATCACATTTATAATTATATATTTTTATTAAAATCACATTTATGAGATTTAAGATCGAGTTCACAGATTTTCTTTTGCATGCTGTTTGATGCTTCACAGGTAAGGTAAGAGCTACGCCCCCATGCAAACATTGAAAATATGAAAATACTATGAAAATATATACTTTATGAAATGCCAATGAATGCATTTCAACTCCATTGGGTCTCCCGCGCGAGCGGAGCACCATACCTAAGACAAAAATGGTAAACTATCAAGTTGATTTTTCATATGGCTTGGCTGACGTCACTTCCGTCCGTACGCCATCCGTCTGTCCATCCATCCCGGCGTGTACACAAGAATCCTGATTGGCTGGTTAGATTATCTTTTTTTTTGCGGGAATGTCGACACGTTGCAACATCCGGGTACACATAAAAGGTAAATCCGGGCTATTTAAACTTTTGTAAAAAAACAAGAAGTAAAAGAGTTTTTTCGAAAGAGGTAAAACTCTGGAGGCGTGAAAAAGGAAGGCAAAGACAAAGGAATGTCACCAAAGAAAAGCGGCAAGCAGAGAGAGAGAAAAAGCAAATCCAGGCTGGATTTCGATTACGAACAAGGATAACATAATCGTGAAAGAAAAAGGAATATGAGGCAAAACGGATGAACAAAGAGAAAATGAGCGTGAAACTGAGACAAAGGAATTTGAAGCAAAACTACTAGCTAAGGCGACTCTCAAATGCACAAAAAAAATCGATTTAGGGAAAATTTTAGACCAAAGACAATTAAAAAAACTTTCATGTATTCAAAGATGGATTAAGAAGTGTTCTCCAAGAATTCAGGTGTATTTTTTGACAAGCATTTTTTCTCGACGAATCGACAAATCAAAGACTTTCCCTCAAAACTTTTAATATTTCTGTAGATAAGCTTAATTTATTTTAATGTTGGAGTAAATATAGCATGAAGAGCATATTGCAACAAATATTCCTCCTTTATTTAGCTTTGTAAATCTTTAGCAATTCAGTTTTATTTAACTAGCTATCATATGTTATTCGTTCAAGAAAGATTCCTATCGCGGGGTCCCATCGGCAAAACAACGAAGACTTTCATTTAATAATAATAATTGTTTTTTTTGGTCTTGATTTGTCCTAAATCTCCAGATTTTCGATTTCAATGAAAGACATCCGAGGTAAATTTCACTAAACTTGATATTGTATTGGATTATTTATAGATATCTTTCGTTTTTTTTTAAGTAAAAGAGATTCAAAGCCTAAAAATGTTGGTTTTTTGGAAAACTTTGTTGAAGAATCTTCCAAGAGCAAAACTAGCCCCTGGGGGTGGTGGTGAGTTGTGTACCAAATTCCTAAGTGTGAGATATGTACTCGCGCGAAAAAAAAAACAAAAAACCAACAAACAAAAAAACAATGTAGTGCATTTTGATTCGATTTCACTGCATGGTTTTTATTATGGGAGAATTTATCTTCATCTCGAATAAAAAATAATTGAATATTTTTTCCCCGATCTTATTTTTACCTTTCAGTTTCATTCAAATTGTTGTCCCTGTGACTTCCGTATCGGGAGCTCCGCTTTTAGGCAGTGCCTAAATATATATATTAGGATTTTACAGTAGTAGTGCTTGTATCAGTGTTTAAATATTCACAAATTTATGAAGTAAAGAATGCAAAAGTGGGCGGTAACTGGAATACATGAATGTTCTGCACAAAATCAAGGCTAACCCTGTGTGATGATTCTGATAATAAACACAGCAGTAATTTGTAACTTGGAAATGGTACACATATATTTATAAGCATTTAATTATTGATTTGTTAATATCTTAATAGTGAGTGAATTTAGTGACACATTTGCATTCAGATCCCTAGCTCACAATAACTTGTTTCTATGCTTTGCGTATCCATAACTTAAAAATGGATAGTTTGTGGTTACAGTATCTACTATAACTCACCAAAGGTGGAGGGTAGTTTGTATAGAAAAAACTGCAGTCATAATGCACAACTTCTATGATTATAAGCTTGTGATCTCGATATATGTACATGTAAGCTTACATTTTAATTTAAGCTTTACTTTAAGATATGAATAAGTAAGTTTCTGTTATTAAACTTCCATATCAAATTTCCTAGCGTCACTTCGTGTACTAATTAACTTAATTAGTTGCCCTCCAAAAGATTTTTCTAGCATAATTACAGTCGACTCTCCCACAAGCGACCACCATGGGGCCAGGAGAAAGTGGTCACTCACGGCAGATGGTCGCTTATGAGAGAGTTAACAGAGGAAGCCCAAACAATGAGAATCCCAAACACAGGAAGCCTAAACCATTTATTATTTGTACCTCACGTGTTAAAACTACTGTATTAACGATTAACTGTTTTAATCGAAACCTTGAATGTGCTATATGTTTTGTATCACCATTACTGGCTCTCTTGGGTGGTCGCTTACGGGAGAGGAATAACACTGAAAAATTCCAAAATTCTTTAACCCCAAAGATGGAAGCGGTCGCTTACGAGAGTGTTTTTTACAGAGTTTATATAGGGAACAAAACGGGAATTTCAAAAGGTGATCGCATACGGGAGATGGTCGCTTACGAGAGTGGTCGTTCAAAGAGAGTCGACTGTAGTTCACAAAATATTATTATTCATGTCTAAAGTGCTTATTATTTTCATAAAACAAGATATATGAATTAAAGAACTAGCCGATAAACAATAAAGCAGTTGTACTTTGGCGTCAATTTTCTAAATAGACAAAGCGTCCCACTTGATATAAATCCGAACGGTTTGACTGACGGAAGAGAATGGCAAAATTTTCAACTGCCCCCAGCGCGTAAATATGAGCAAAGTGGTAAATCTTGAAGTTTTCCAAAGAGGTGATCACTATGAGGACAGGCGATGGATCGGTATGGCCATAACTTATATCAGGAGGTTATATTTTAAATTTCGCTAGTCAGAGACAACTTTAAATTATAATGAATCAGGAGATCATGTTTACTTATGGGTTGTAGGTGAAGCAAAATTGCGTATGCAACTTACCTATATCCTCTACTCGAAGTACGTGGCGGTATTCTGTAGATAAAAACTTCATTTTTAACGCATAGAACACTCTCATACTCTGCATCAGCCATTTTGATTTACAATCTCGTACCCAGAGTCCTCTAGCGCTTTCCCGCTCGTTTAGCATTTTAATTGGCTATCTTGAAACAAAGAAAGAAATTACCGGAAGTTAATCCATTTCACGAAATTATTTTTATTTTCCAGTTAATACGTATACTGTAGACTCCTAAACTGTATGAAAATCGCTAAAAAGCCAGCTGCTTGAAAAGCATAAAACCAAATACGTCACGTAATCAGCTAGCTCCGCCTTCTCTTAATCACTTGGCAACATATTGACATTGATTGACAGCTGATTAGCCCATGCTAATTGATGGGACTCTAGATATAGACCGAAATCCTTTAGGGTAAGGTCCCGAAGACTACTGAGTACTACTGCGCAATTGCACTATTTCACTATGACGTCACATCAAAACAATCTATGATATGGTTTAAAGGGATCATAGTCGCCGGAGGGGGTCAAATCACCGCAAATTGGTTTAAAACCCGTATCAATCCACGAAGAGAAGTCGAATAATAATGAATAACAATAAAATTATTAAGTGGAATAGCCAGCAAACGTTCAGGATATTTTTTAGTACATATTAACACATATTATATCTGAGAACTGTTTCGCTAGGTAAATTTCGTTGAATTTTATATTGGATTTGGCGATTCTATCCCACACATAAACAAACAGGGACGTCATAGTGAAATAGGGCAATTTGTCGTCCATTTTGTGTTGGAGAAATCACAGGAAACCCAAGCTCACTACATTTATAACAGAATGTATGGGGATTTAGAATATGCCCTATTTTATTTGGAAAAACGTGAATAAACTCCTTACCTGTTGTGTCAATTTGTTTATTTTGAACTCCTGCATACAATTTCAGCTAGTTTTGAAGGGTATTAAACAAAAAAATTCCAACACTTCGTAATAAAATTCATTGAAATATGCATGCTAAATAAACATGCAGTATAAACAGTAATATTGTCTGCTTTGAAAACAGACCACAAAAATTGTTAGCCTTAAATTGTACATTTCATTACTTTGACAGTCATCACTATGAAAGTCATCACTTTCAAATTGTTCAACTCTGCTTTCTCAGTTTTAATTTGAAAACATCCAAGACTGCACCTCAACACGCGTTTTGCTACAAGTGGATCAAATACACCCTTCTTCAAAAGATAATGCAAAACATCACTGTCACGATTTCTTAACCTCCCTACTCCAATCGATCCATTTAGTTCAATTTCAGTAACTTGTTGAATTAAACATCACTTTCTGGTGGTATTTTTTCTTTACACTTAAAGTGCATGTGACACGAAATTTTGTATGTTAAAAATGTGTAGTTTATTGGCACTAATAAAAATATCACGGTTAAGTACGTTTCAAAAACGTATTACTCTAGAAATTTAAGAAAAGTTAGCACAAGTTGTTACGTCATTTTGTTTACAAGTCTCCAGATTTAGTTGCAAATATACGAAATATGTTTGAATGTAGAATCTTAATTTCAGGTCAGGTTTTCGAACTTGCTACTGGTACCATGTAACCCAGTACTACCTGCCACATGGACGGGTCGTCGGCGTCTAAACCGGCTCCCCCACTGGCTATCCAGTGAGGAGGGTGGCTTGACACCCAGCAGGATCAAAAATAAGACCTGTCAAAGGGTGGAGGAGCTCGTAGGAGCCAACAGCCATCAAGCAAGCGTCTTCTCGGATAATGACGTAAAACCGGAGGTCCCGTCTGCTTGCACTTGACCCCTGATAAAGTGGACGTAAAAGATCCTGTAGTATTTTTTGTAAGAGTAGGGGATTGTTACCCGATACAACAGTCTGACCTTTGTTCGTGGTTTCGTCGTGCGTGTGTTTATTTATTTTATTTTATTTTCGTATCATTTATTTATCTATTTATTATTTTATTTCCTGTGGTATGGGTTGTGTAGCGGCAGCCACAGGCGCCAAGCAAAGCTCACAGCCTACCACAGTTTGTGGTTTTTCTTTTTGTTTAAAGCGCCTAGAGCAGATTTGGATAGGCGCTATATAAATATTTATTATTATTATTATTATTATTATTATTATTAGTACACTTTTCAGTTTCCCAACGTTTGGATAGTACTACGTAAGCTATCAAATGAAGACCAAAAGAATATGCCTTTTGTTGTTATTTTATACGAATTACAATGATATATTTAGTGCGTTACTACTGAATGTAGAGTACGTGTCAACAAAATGACGTCACAAATTGGGCTTAATTTTCTCAAATATCTCAAGAAATAAGTTTTTGAAACAAATTTCATTACGATATATTTATTATTACTAACAAACTGTACATTTTAAACAATGAAATTCTTTCGTGTCATATACATTTTAACAACAGCTGCCAGTCTTTCTACTGCTTGTGGGTTAGAAATAATATCTTGAAAACTTTAATACTTCGTTTTCATCATACGCTTATGTTTATCTCTGTAAGTTTTTTGTTTGTTTGTTTGCTGTTGAGGACTTTCTTTGTTGTTTGTTTGTAACCCGTAGATGGCAAAATAAATTTTCTTAAACCTTTGGAGCTGTTTTCATTAAATGATACGTTATTAAGGTGACTGCCTACTTTTGAAAGTTGATTTAAACTTTTTTTAAAACTCCGATTTTCCGAATTGAAATTTTATGCTGATTCCGCCAAATCTGGGGCGAAAATAGGGTGTTCCCTCATTTTCGAGATAATCAGCATTTAATGGGAGCCTACGCACGAGAGTTTTGGAGTAAAAATTGCGCCACCGGAAGTGATTAGAAAACAACTATGATTCATAAGATAATAGTTATTTGCAGACTATATATAATTGCATGAATGAAGGCTAGTCAATCAATTCTTTCAATAATACATGGATATTTCTGACAAAAAGACAAAGAGATACATTGATTTGTCATAATTTGTAGTTTCGGTGCTCTTTAAAAATCTCATAAAGTCGAACAAAATTTCTACAAATATCTTTTTTTTTTATGTGTTACTGACTTAAACTTTTCATAAAATGTTGATATAACCTAGTATTTTTTTTTTTTTTTTTTCGAACGAGTTATCAAAAAATCCCGTACAAATTTTGAGGGTTTTGCCCTGTTGAAGCTCAAAACGCCTATGGTTCTTTAATAAAATCTTGTAGATTTTTCAGCGGTTTTTGAGCGCGCGCACATGGTGGGCTCAAATCAAACGTTCAAAAGTAGGCAGCCAGGTGGTGTGTGACAAGGGTTCGCAAAGCACGATGGGTGATAAAATTAAAAGTACATAAACTTGACAATTGACAAGTACTTGCCCAAAATACAGTCTCCTAACTGGCATCAAGGCACTGAAGAATGATAAAGTCAACTGAATAGGCCATTTAACGGATCCCGTTACTCAACGTCAGCCTCGTCAGGTGTAATTATTCTTTAGAATTTGACTTCAGCCCGCAGTAATGAAAGGAATTTACACATCATCGAACAATTGAAACACTTAAAAATTTCACAGGTTGTAGGCAATTTCTAAAGAATATATTACACGCTGACGAGGCTGACGTTGAGCTGCGGGATCCGTAAAATGGTCTATTATAAGTCATGTGTTGAATCCGAAAGCAAATACAAAGACAACTAGAATAGCGATGCTAAATGTTTAGACCAGGACGAAAGCATGGAAACAGATGATGAAGGAGATGAATATGAAGATGGATTCGGATGAGAGTGGTATTGTATTAGATGAATAAACAGATGATTCAGAGAATTCCGATGAAGAAAGTGATTTGCCAGAAAATGATTACCATTGATACACATGTTCAACTCCGTTCTGGTCGGCTAGCAACAACCTGACAAAGCCGACAATAACGAAGTTCTTGTTCCCGGATGCATTTATATATTAAAGAACAAACACCAGTATAATTTAAGACATGATGATAGAGAAATTTTCATCATGATTATGATGAATTATATTGCCTTAAGGTAATTCCCTCGAAAAAAATTTTGCCAATAACTTTTTCCTGAAACTTTGCATGGACAATAAAAAGAGGTTATTACACAGAACGTTGTGTAATACGGGTGTGTATTTTTACGAGTCATTTAAGTATTTTGACGAGCCGGCCGTAAGGCGAGTCAAAATACAAAATGACGAGAAATACACACCCGTATTACACAATACTTTCTGTGTAATAAATTATTTATTATACGACCGAAAATGGAAAAGAAAATAACCTTTATTTAGCTTTTTACAAATATTTTCAGTACGAGCGATCTTTTCTTGTCTAAAAAAAATAATAAAAAATGACGATTTCTTTAACCTGATTGGTTCTCGTTAAATGTTCTGTTTTTCTATTGGTCCTCGTGAGAAAAACCCTTCAAATGTTCCCTAGGGAAAAAAATTGTTAGTCGTTTTTGAAATTTAGTCGAACAACAAGCTTAATTATGTTCTCAAAACTTCCATAAAATATGAAGAAACGATTAAAAATTGATTGCCTAAACTTTCAAAACTGAAGGGAAATATTCCTAATGGCAAGTGAAAAACGAAAGCGTCGTTCAAAAAGATAAAACAGCCAAAATGGAGAGTAAAGTTTGATTTTTTCTGCCTCGTGGAATCCGGTGCTGGCTTCATCACTCTTGGACATGCTTGGTTTTTGGTCGCTTGAAAGGCTGTTGATCTATTTCTTGTGGTTGTTGTTCTTTGTTCTCGTTAATCTTTCCATCAAGTGTGAAATCTGTAAGGTCTTCATCCGAAAAATCAATGTCGCATACCAGATTTGTAAAAGCGTCGTCGTCCATTTTCCCCCCAGCAAAACAAACTAGCTCGCTCGTGTATGTGTATGTGTACTCGTGAGCACTAAGGTGGTTAAAACCAGTTTGAAAACCGTGTAATACGGAATTCCAAACCGTAATACGGTCTTATTAATTTGCACTCGTTTTGGCCTTTATTTGCACTGAAAAGCGCGCGGTCGTATAATAAAAATTGCTATTTCTTTACTCAAAAAAAAAAAAAAGAAAAAAAGTGGTTTTGAACATGTTTCTTATTTAGTTTCCGAAGGAAAGATGCCTACATGTCTATGGTCTCTATGGACTTGGTATATGGAGACTCTTTTTTTTTGTTACTCTATCGTAAATCGTAACCCACTTTGAGTTCTTTTAAGATATGCTAATATTTTTAATTTTTTTAAGGTTGTCGAAATGCTCATAAATTGAGCATCAGACAGGCAGGATTCATTGGGTAGGGGTGTTCCGCTGGCATTCTGAAAGGGATACCCTGTTTATGCCAAAAACGCTCAAATTTGTAGTCCCTGTTTCAATTATCATGTCAGCTCGCGTATTATTGTTTTTTGTTTTGTTTTGTTTTGTTGTTGTTTCTTTTGACGACCATAATAACCAGTTTTGGTCAATATGAACTGTAGAAACCCTGAATGTGACAGGAAACTCAGGAAGAATTTGGAACGTGATCAGTGAAATTGCATACTCTGTTTACGGCAAAACGTTCGAAAAAATATACCCTGTTCAGCGGATCATCCCCGTATAGTCCATATATGGGAGAACCACTCCCCCCCCCCCCCCCCCCCGAAGTACTTGGTGGATAGCGGCTTTCCGGCGGATAATATGTACTTATAGATAGATAAATAGATAAAATTTTATTTTACCACGGTATAATCATCAAAAGTTACAAAATGTTCTAAAAATGATCAACTAATCTACACTAAGTTTAATCTAATCTAATAAGATAGAATAAAAAACCTGCTTTCCACGAAGGCCGTGCTTTACTATACATAATAGGTTTCCAATAGTCGATGAAATTCTTTGAGAGACTCTGCTTGTCTTAAGTTATTTTGCAGACTATTCCATAACTGCGCAACACTGTAGGTAAATGTGTTTTTGAGATAATTTGTGTGCGGAAGAGGAATGTTCAGTTTGTTGGTGGAGTCTCGTAATAATAGCAAGTGGTATCCCTCGTAAATACAAATTTAGAGCTAAGGTATTCAGGAGTGGGACCATTTAGGGCCTTGAAAACTAAGATGGCCTTTTGTTTTTGTCTTTGAACACTGAGGCCGGGTAGACCAAACCCAGTTTTTCAATCAAAGCCCCGGCATCTACATCGTAATTAGAGAAGGTCAACGCCCGTGCTGCACGATTCTGGAGCTTCTGTAGTTTATCTGAGAGTATTTTTCCACAATTATACCCAAACGACGTTGCAATAGGGAAGCAAGGGTTGCATACCGGTATCAATGCGAACCGAGTTCGAGTCCCGCCGAGTTCAGTGTTGTATAAGAGTAGAGGTCAGACTGAGAGCTAGTCTGCGTGCCTCCGAACGTTTACTCGTAAAGTCCGTCATTTTTGTTGGGTTCTTCAAGCCCCCATAAGTAATAATAAGTGTGAATATTGAATGGGCAGAACTGTGGTGGAATAATGATAGATGTGTTGATCATCACAGTGAATGAGCGATCTAAGCGAACGCTGTAAAGAAAGACTTGAAAAAGTGATTTCAAGCTTCAACGGGAATCGAACCCAACAAAAATGACCGCTCGCCAACATGATTGACTTCCAAGCTCAGTTGGCAGAGCATCGCACCGGCATCGCGGAGGTCATGGGTTCGATTCCCGTTGAAGCTTGAAATCACTTTTTCAAGTCTTTCTTTACAGCGTTCGCTTAGATCGCTCATTCACTGTGATGATCAACACATCTATCAGTAGTCGTACCCTACGATAGCATAAATTAAACTATAATAAATATTTATGTGCACATGCTAATGATACATAGTTTAAATATGACTAAAAAATGACACCAACCAACTGAATTCGCTTCGTGGTCTAGTGGTTAGGTTTGGGGTTGGGGTTGGGGTTGGGGTTGGGGTTGGGGTTGGGGTTGGGGTTGGGGTTGGGGTTGGGGTTGGGGTTGGGGTTGGGGTTGGGGTTGGGGTTGGGGTTGGGGTTGGGGTTGGGGTTGGGGTTGGGGTTGGGGTTGGGGTTGGCATTTTAGTAGTCCTTTGGTGCCGAAGGTACCGAATTCGATTCTTGGTGTCTTCATTTAATTTTTTTTCTAAGTGAGGAGAACCAAAATTTCTAAAGTCTCACTCGTGTGTTCGGAAACTCTATGACGCACTTTGTTAATCCGTACACGACGATAGAACCAAGAATTCGCTTCAATAAATAATCAGTAAATTACAGACTTGGATGAAGACAAAATAAATAGCATTTCTAAACGAATTTCTATCAAATATTCGCTTACTTCACAGTGTAAATAAATAGTTTCATGTTAATAATGTAGGTCAAGATATAAAGTAGTAATGTAAATCAACCTAACGCAGTTACGTATGGCGGTAGATAATAATATAATATATAAAAACTTGTAAAGCGCTTATACAAATCTGTTCTAAGCGCATTGAAAATAAATGATGATGAAAAATGTTAAAGCAAAAACTATGTTTTGAAAGCTAATTTGAATAAATAAGTCTTAAGTTGTGATTTGAATGAAGCCAAATTAGTAGTGTTTCTTATTGATGACGGGAGCATGTTCCAAAGTTTAGGGGCAGCAACAGAAAAAGAACATAGACCATAAGATTGAAGATTGTAGGACTTGAAGTTTAGAGCCAGATGAGAAGACGATCGAAGATTGCGTGAAGGTTTATAGATAGAGATGAGATCTTGGATGTAGACAGGAGAGAGATTATGCAGGGCTTTGAAGGTAAGCAAAATTATTTTAAACTTGATCCTTTCAGCCACAGGAAGCCAGTGTAAATCAATGAGGACAGGAGTTATGTGATCATGTTTGCGCGACAGGGTGATGAGACGAGCAGCAGCATTTTGGACAGCTTGAAGCTTGTTAATGAGATTTTGGGGAAGGCCATACAGAAGAGAATTACAGTTATCGAGTTTTGAAGTGATAAATGAGTGAACAAGTATTTCTGTGGTCTTGGAGGAGATGAATTTTCTAATTCGAGCAATGTTACGTAGATGATAGAAGGCAGATTTGCAAGTATTGTTGATGTGTGGGACCATAGACAATGTAGAGTCGAGAATAACACCAATATTTCGAGCTTGAGACGAACAATTAATTACATCGGAGCCAAAGTCTAGGACAGGAAAAGATCTTTGAGGATTGTGCTTGGAAGAGAAGATTAAGAATTCAGTCTTGTCTTTATTCAGTTTAAGTTTGTTTAAAGTCATCCAAGTATCAATGTCAGCAGAGATACAGATACAGAGTCGGCAGGAGTGCGAGATGATAACTTATTCTTGATGTTTACGATTTTATTCTTGAAAAAATGTACAAAATTATTGGCATAATTAACTTATTAGATTTTACATAGACTGTATCAGAATGAGAAGACTGTATCAGAATACGATGAGTCACTATCCGAATGTGAAGACTGTAACAGAATACGAAAAGTCACTATCCGAATGTGAAGACTGTATCAGAATACGAAAAGTCACTATCCGAATGTGAGGACTGTATCAGAATACCAAAAGTCACTATCCGTCCGAATCTGAAGACTGTATCAGAATACGAAAAGTCACTATCCGAATGTGCATGAAGACTGTATCAGAATACGAAAAGTCACTATCCGAATGCGAAGACTGTATCAGAACACGAAAAGTCACTATCCGAATGTGAAGACTGTAACAGAATACGAAAAGTCACTATCCGAATGCGAAGTCTGTATCAGAATACGAAAAGTCACTATCCGAATGTGAAGACTGTATCAGAATACGAAGAGTCACTATCCGAATGTGAAGACTGTAACAGAATACGAAAAGTCACCGTCCGAATGTGAAGACTGTATCAGAATACGAAAAGTCACTATCCGAATCGGTGAAGTCTGTATCAGAATAGGAAAAGTCACTATCCGAATGTGAATACTGTATCAGAATACGAAAAGTCACTATCCGAATGTGAAGACGTATCAGAATACGAAAAGTCACTATCCATCCGAATGTGAAGACTCTATCAGAATACGAAAAGTCACTATCCGAATGTGAAGACTGTATCAGAACACGAAAAGTCACTATCCGAATGTGAAGACTGTATCAGAACACGAAAAGTCACTATCCGAATGTGAAGACTGTATCAGAATACGAAAAGTCACTATCCGAATGTGAAAAGTGAGTATCAGAATACGAAAAGTTAGTATCCATTCGTCAATGTAAATGGTACCCAAAATAAAAAGACTATGTAAAATCTGATAAGTTAATTAAGACACACATCTACCGCCATAGTTACGCAGCGCTTTTTGTTGATCGCCACGATTGTGTAAAAAACGGCCGATTATCTTGATTATTCAGTTTTGAGCTCGTAGGTAGAATGATTCCTGGAATAATAAAACACACAGCCCGCCTTTTAAAGCGTTTGCAAATAGATCTTCTTCCAATTACACTCTATACTCGACTCAGTTGACTCCATCGCAGTCGAAGCCGTCTTTCGTAATTGAAGTTCAGAATTAATTCATCACAGAATTCGCTTCCAAACTCAACAAAATAACAAAAACTAGGTGTTAAAAGGAAAATAAAATAAAAGAACTATTACTGATTTTACCAGCTAAGTTGGGTATTTAAAAAAGTATGAAATCGAGCGAAATACTTTGAAGGCTTCGAATGTCAACAGGGCCCTGAATGTCACGTCAACAAGCATAACAATGACACAGGGAGCCCAATCTCCAAAAAAGTGCTCCACGAGTTCGCCAAAGGCTGTTTGGGCTCGTTAGAAAGACAAAGATGGCGATTCCATCGAACAAACTAAAAAAAGGTAAAAAATGACCATTTAATTCATATTCATTCATTGAAGACTAACGTAACAAACTATAAAATTTGGATAGTCAGATTCAAGTGAGTAATTAGGTATTCATTTGGTCTACTAACAAGCAACTTTCTTGTCACAAACAAAATATTTTCCTACAGCCAGGCCTGGGAGCCAGGGCCCGGTGAACCAGTGACGGCGGAACAGTTTTTAAAGTTGGGGGGCTGCAGTCCTCCCCTCCCCTCCCTCTTTTGAGACGAACTTTTTATCTTTAATACTCCTACGAAAAATATAATTCTCATAAAAATAGTCTCCGTCTCGGCCGTCCAAGGTTTAAAATCTTATAAACTTTTATTTGAAGCATACTTGCGCTCAAAGATAGCTCAAACAATTTAAAAAAAAATGAAATGGATAATTTTAGGAAACCTGCCGCTGCTAGCAAAGTCTCCTTTTGGTTTTGTTTTTGCTACTCCGTCTTGAAACTCTTCCTTGCCCGCGGTTCCTTTACGGTACTTATTCGAAATGTCGCCATGTTGGGGAGCCAAGGAGACAATGAAACTCTGCTATAAGTTTAGAAGTAGTGGGAAATTTTTATGGTGGCGAACTCGCCTAAACTCAAGTCTTCTTGTTCCAAACACCGATTCTTCCTCGAAGGCCGTCCGCCATTTTGTTTTTGTAGTTTCTAAAACTAGTCTGTTGGTCTTTCTGTGTCATGGTGAGAAACCAGTGAGAAACGACCAATAATCGGTAGTTTCATTCCCCGTGTTCACCAAAGACCGGTTTTGAGTGACGTTTCATAACTGGACCATGACAGCCCATGGGGGGACGTTGAAGTTATCTTAGTTTTTAGTTCTTTCTATCGTATCTCGCAACTATAAAGATGACGAAACCGGCAATGAAAGGACCATATTAAATCCTGCTATATTAAATCATTACTTTCTGAAACAGTGTAAATTCATTAGTAGATAAAAAATCGCTTACTTGTAACCCCTCAAATTATTACTACTTATCCAATTTTCAATCTTTTCTCCGACTTTCCTTTTTCCCCAGAGTATTAAATTCGATATCGAAGATAAGCTTCATGTATTGACGTAATCTTATAAAGCTTGCATTCTGAAGCCTGTTGTGCCTGACTGAGCTTATCGGAGATGAAATGTGTGTACATGTATTACCAGTCAAAACGAACAGAATGTTTGGCTCAAAAAGTCAGTCCTGAACCAATGCTATTAATAAATAAACTCTTGCAAATGGAAGGTGACCATTCAACAAATAATCAATGGAAATTCGTGGACAAAAGATCTTTTAGTACCTTTTACGAAGGTAAGTTATGGTGAGTTCCGGTTTAACCTCAATACTGGATTTTTCTGTGGCAAAACAGACTAATAATGACAAAATGGAATAACATAATCATAGTATTACCCAGGAGGCCTTTGCAAGTAATTTACATGTATCATACTAGAAGCTAACAGCTATCCTAAAACA
Source organism: Actinia equina (assembly GCA_011057435.1). Taxonomy (NCBI): domain Eukaryota; kingdom Metazoa; phylum Cnidaria; class Anthozoa; order Actiniaria; family Actiniidae; genus Actinia; species Actinia equina. Next base: position 35,137 of record WHPX01001365.1, read on the forward strand.
TTTGATATACAGGGCCGTAACTAGGGGGGAGCACAGAGTGCATGACCCCCCCCCCCCGCCCCCCATAAAAGGTTAAGGTCCGCTCATCCATCTCCTTTTTTTTTTGGGTTCTGCTTTCTTTCAGTTACCTTTTTTAATTCTAAAAATTTTACTGGCTCTGCTTTCTTTTGATTACTTTTTTTGTTTGTATGTTTGTTTTGTTTTTTGTTTAGGTTTTTTTGTTTTTTTTGGCTACCTTTTTATTTGGTTCTGCTTTCTTAAAAGAAATGATCGAACCTATTTTTTGGTTCTGCTTACTTAAAAGAAACGATCAATGGTCCGATATTATTCGATGCGCACCCTCTCTCTAAAAGGTATAGTTATACGGCTCTGATATATATATACACTCGATTGCAGAAACATTGTAGTATACATTTATCTTGTATTTCTCTACCAAAAAGTGAGAAAAGTAGCAAATAACATTTTTCGTTGCTTTTTTCCTATTTTCCCAATCCTTTTTCCAACGAAAGTCTGTAATTTCTCTGTAGAAACACTAGAATATATCTGTTGTTTGGCTTTGCAAAATATTTGCTCGACCACTTTGTAATGTTTGTGATTGGTGCAAAATATCATGCCATCAGCTTTTTTCAATGACTTCTGATCACGTGCTTGATAAGTAGTTGCTTGGAGAAGCATAATAATATCATGTGCACTTGTTTATTTTAATGATCTTTGTTATAAGTAACTTATTTCTTGGTCGGGATACATTATGTTTTAACTAGTGTCACATGTTCATCTTTCAACCAATGAGAGTGTTCGTTATATCAGAAAATTTTGTTGCTATATTTAACAATAATTGTTAATTAATAAATTAATAAATTAATAATTATTATTCACTGAAGGCAAAGTGAATATCGATCATTGCTATAAAATACTTATTTCCTGGTCAGGATGAGAGTGTTTGTTATATCAGAAAATTTTGTTGCTATATTTAACAATTATTTGCTGAAGGAGAAGTGAATATCTGGGAATAATAACCTCAACTTATTGATGCTCAGGTGATTCTTTCAAAAAAAGGAAAAAATAAGAAGATGAAAGACACCTTTTATCTGGTAACAGCATCAAAGCAGCTCCCCGCCATTAATTTGAGTTATGGCTGGAGGTGATTATCGCTTGATAATCTGAGTTTCTTGACCAATCAGTACGCAAGGTTTTCAATAATCACCTGTGTATTATTACTAAATATAGATATTTTTTATTAATTTTTTTATTCATATTTCACAACTTTACGACGTACAAAATGGCTGTACAATAATAATAATAATCTAAAGCTAAATAAAATGAATAAATAAATAAAATAAATAATAATCAAACTAAATAGCAGTTAACTAAATGAATTATACTAAACTGAAATTATAGATTAAATTTCAAAAGAAAAACAAGAAATTTGTTGTGAAATCTGGAATATTCTATGCTGTGACTATATTCCTTAATAAATTGCTGGATTTTTCTTGTTTTAAATTTGTATACGAAGACGAGCAATTTTATTTTTGTTTGTATGCTACATTATTTTCAGTATTTTATTCTATTTGTTATAGTTATTAGAAATTGTCTTTGTTATTTTGCTATATAATACATTCAATCTTATTAAGTAGTTTCAATCTAATAATTAAAGGCTTAATGCAGGCTTCAGATTGGACTTTTGATATTTAAAAGAATACAAATACTGTTTACCAAACAATATAATGACAGTGATTAATTAGCGAAAAAGTTTCTTCAATTTATCTACAGCAGCAAAAAATATGTCTTTAATTTTTTGCAAAGGAAATCTATCTCTGAACTGATTCCCAAATGGATTTTGTATATTTGCTTTTGTAAAAGAAATGCTCTAGGGACTCCGAGTGTACTCTGCACAATGTCAATTTTAAAAAGGGTTTTATTCGTGTAAACCAATCTGTTCAGAAATTTGTATTGAAATTCTCTAGTTTTTGAATCCAATTCAACCTTATAAGAAGAAGGTAATTTTTTTGCCAATCAAATGAGTAAAAGGGAAATTGTTCTTTAGATCTGATCTGTGCTGTGGGTGCTACGTACTTGGATGATATCAAATGAGCATCGATTTTTTTTTTTACTTGATTGTTGAAAGTTTTACTTTTACATTATCCAATTCAAGCATAGTAGATTGTAATATTGAGTAGGTTAATTTGAGCAATCTTTTATTTAACTTGATAATTTATTTCCATTTCTGGGGTATTGCATTTATCACGGTCATCAGATCCCACCCTTTCCATATCCTTTTTATCCAGATTTTTAAAATCCTTTAATTTAATAAAATGATCTGAAGAGTCAAGTAGATCATCAATCCTAATTATGCCTTTTGTTAACCATAATCCACTTATTGTTCCATATTATTTGACTTTTAATATTATTTTTCATACGTATCTGGGCTTTATGATTTTTTAAAGCAGCACCAAGTTTCAATACAATCCGAGTAAAACTTAGGAAGAGATAGAGGGAGTTTATGTAGTTCAAAGTTGCAAAGTTTGTAAATACTGTGTAACATTTGATGCACATCAATGTTTGAGCTTGTAAGATTGACTCTATGTGAGGCATTTTTAGGCCACCACTAGCTTAATCACTTATAAGAGCTAGTCTTTTTATCTTATCTTTTCCTTTTCATACAAATTCATAGAGCACTTTATTAATATCTTTTATGGTCTGTTTATCCATGTTGATCACTGGAAAGCTAAACAATACCTTTGTAATTGTGAACGTTTTTATTATTTGTATTTTTCCAATTAATGTGAGGCCTCTCCAGTTAAACTGAAGGGTCTTAGATGCAATTTTCATATCTACTTTGATAAGCGAGATAGATCTCCAATTTGGTACATGTCTTTTGTCTTTATCCTTTTTGTGAATTAACGTTATAATTGCTGGACTGGTCTTGAAAATTCTCCTTTTTGTTGTTAGTTCGTCGATAGACGCCTAACCACTATGCTATCGCGTAGCATGAACCACTTCCCCTCCCCCGGTAGGGCGAATCATTTTTCGCATTTTATGCAGTAAGTTTTTTAATTTACTGAATTTATCAGTTCATTTAACTGTTAGAGCTTTCATTTTACATCTCTAAACAGTGGAATAACAGTTTTTATGGCCGATCTTGACAGCGAAATTGCAAAAACAAAGCTGACCAATTTGTGCCGCGCTGCTGTGGGCCACTATAGACCTTCCAACCTGGGGTTAATTGTTGCAATCGTGCCACATCATGCTTCCTGTCATCTATCCAGGTCATGTTCGGTCAAACTTCCGATAAGATGGTATGGCATTTTCACTCGTGGATTACATCATCATTGAAACCATAAATTGTAATTTCTTTTCCTCGAGACTCGAGTTGCTACAGCAAATTTTCTGCCGTCTTAATCAAGTCCGGGCCCAAGTATTAGATTCTGAAGTTTGCGACAGTCTCGACAACATAGTCTTACACAAAACAAACTCATTACTCATATACTGAAAACTACAATATGTACTGTTTAATAAACGAGCAGGAGTGTTTTATCAGGTATAAAACACGAGGCGTAGCCGAGTGCTTTTATACCAGATAAAACACGATCTGCGAGTTTATTGAACGGCTTAAAAAACTCATGATGTAAGTTCTCATAGTGTATCGAAATCTTTACGAAATGAACCAAGTTTGATAGAGAAAATCCAAGTTAAAGTTTATGCAAATGAAGACGAATCTTTATCAGATATAAAACCTCCTTCACGGTCATGATTTCTATTGTGTTTCCTTCATGAATTATTAATGAGTTTTTTAAATATATATATATATACAAAATAAGTGGCACAGTACATGGACCCTAGACGGAAAAGTATTCATAAGGAAGGAAAAAGGCGGTAAAGTGTACAAAATTGCTCAGGAGGCAGACTTAGAAGAGATTTATTTCAACTACTGAGAAGATAAGTAATATATTATTAAAGTAACTAGATGTAATTCATTAATGGATTTTATAAAATATATTTTTTCAATAACCTATCCGTAGCCTAAATATGCAAATTAAGAAAACTTTGGGCGGAGTTGTACACTCGGAGTCATTTTGTGTTGTTATAGTTTGCATAGTTGTAGTACAATAGCTGATTGCCTCTGAATTCCCAGCAGTATTGAAAAAATTGAGCTTGTCATCACTTTCAATATTGGCCGAACTCGTTCTCATTTGGACTATTGTTTTTGTATGTAGTATGTCTAATTGCGGAGTTAAAACTATTTTTGGTGCTAGGGCTTTCATGAATAAAAGGCAAGGAAGTGTTTTAATTGGTCACGGATGAGTCTGAATACTAAATTTATATCACTCAATGTCCGAGGAATGCGCGACTACAAGAAAAACAGAAAAATGTTAAATTGGCTATCTAAACATGGGGGTAATGCTGGGATTTAGAAAACAAGTGGAAGCAAAGGTTCAGGGGGGAGGTAATTTTCTCACGTGGAACTACACATAGTCGAGGGGTAGGCATCCTTCTAGGAAAAAGATTAGAATATCATGTTAACGCTAAAATAACAGATAACGATGGTAGATTGATATTACTGTTATGTCAAATACAAAGGAACCACTGCCTTTTGATAAATTCCTATTTCCCAAATAAAGAAAAAATGCAAGTTGAGTTTCTGAAAAGTATCTTAGAAAAGATAGAAGAAATCGACATGCCGATAAATACTTCAATAATACGGGGTGGAGATTTCAATTTCGGAATCTTGACCTTGAAACATCTGGAGGGAACCCAAAATTAAAGTTTGGTTCACTTGAGCAATTTCAAACAGTACTAGAGGAACTCGATTTATGCGATATTTGGCGCATCAGAAACCCTGATTTAAAACGTTTTACCTGGAGGGGGTACGGGCAAGGTAGAGCTTCAAATTGTAAGGAATTGTTACATCGTAGATTAGATTTCTTTTACATATCAGACACCCTACAATCACAGGTGAACAATACTGATATCATTCCGGCTCCAGCTACAGACCACTGGGCAATAATTATTAGCTTGAAACCTCTGCCGGAAAGCAATCGTGGCCCTTCATTTTGGAAAATATAATATATATATTTAGGCACTGCCTAAAAGCGGAGCTCCCGATACGGAAGTCACAGGGACAACAATTTGAATGAAACTGAAAGGTAAAAATAAGATCGGGCGAAAAATATTTAATTATTTTTTATTCGAGATGAAGATAATTTCTCCCATAATAAAAACCATTCAGTGAAATCGAATCGAAAAGCACTACATTGTTTTTTTGTTTTTTGGCGCGAGTACATACTCTCCCACTTTGGAATTTTGTACACAACTCACCACCACCCCCAGGGGCTAGTTTTGCTCTTGGAAGATTCTTCGACAAAGTTTTCCAAAAAACCGACATTTTTAGGCTTTGAATCTCTTTTACTTAAAAAAAACGAAAGATAACTACAGATAATCCAATACAATATCAAGTTTAGTGAAATTTACCTCGGATGTCTTTCATTGAAATCGAAAATCTGGAGATTTAGGACAAATCAAGACCAAAGAACAGACTTGGAAACTGGTTATGGTGAGCAAAATTTAAGCTTACTTTAATAATTACGTCTTTTACAGAACGAGACGAAGTTTACATTCAGTTAAACTTGACAAGAACAACTGAGACAAAATAGAAAATAAAAACAATGCAAAAAGGCAATGCAAAATGACGAATTTCTTTGTCAGTAAATTGGCGTTTGTAAATGTTTTTGAATATTTTTTACGGCTTTTTAAAGTGAATTGCTAAAGATTTACAAAGCTAAATAAAGGACGAATATTTGTTGTAATATGCTCTTCATGTTTTACTCAACATTAAAATAAATTAAGCTTATCTACAAAAATATTAAAAGTTTTTAGGGAAAGTCTTTGATTTGTCGATTCGTCGAGAAAAAAAGCTTGTCAAAAAATAATAAACGATTGTTTGCTAAACCACACACCTGAATTCTTGAAGAACACTTCTTAATCCATCTTTGAATACATGAAAGTTTTTTTATAATTGTCTTTGGTCTATAACTTTCCCTAAAGCGATTTTTTCTGTGCATTTGAGAGTCGCCTTAGCTAGTAGTTCTGCTTCAAATTCCTTTGTCTTTCACGCTCTTTTCTCTTTGTTCATTCGTGAAGTTTTGACTCAAATTCCTTTGTATTTCACGTTAATTTTCTCTTTGTTCATACGTCAAGTTTTGCCTCGTATTCCTTTTTCTTTCATGTTCTCCTTGTTTATAATTGAAGTCCCGCCTAGATTTGGGTTCTCTCTCTCTGCTTGCCGCTTTTCTTTGGTAAGATTCCTTCGTCTTTGCCTTCCTTTTTCACACCACCAGAGTTTTTCCTCTTTCGAAAAAACTCTTTACTTCTGGCCTTTCTTTTTGGCTTCATTCTCCTCTGAGCTTTCTTTCGACATATCGATTTCGGAAAGGGGATCCATCGTAAATAGAGTAAATATAAGCTTGTGTTGTTATCTTTCGGTATTTCTATACGTAATAAAAGGTATAAAACGTTTTTTACAAAAGTTTAATAGCCGGATTTACCTTTATGTTTACCCGGATGTTGCAACGGTCGACATTCCCGCCAAAAAAAAAATCTAACCAGTCAATCGGAATGCTTGGGTACACGCCCGGACGGACGGACGGAAGTGACGTCAGCCAAGCCATGAAAAATCAACTCGATAGTTTACCATTTTTTCTTAGGTACAGTGCTCCGCTTGCGCGGGCCTTGGGCCCGCGCGGGAGCTCCGCAATGATTAACAATGAAATTAGGTTACGAGCATTCCAGTATAAAATTTTAAATAATTTTAAATTTTAAAGACCTCTATAAGTTTAGAATTTTAGAATCGCCAAATTGTTCCTTTTGTCACACGTCTATAGAGACATTAGAGCATTTCTTTGTGGAATGCAAATATTCAAACACACTGTTTTCTAAGATAAAAGTTTGGTTAAAAAAGCATATATAACATTACCTGAATTGAATTTAAAAAACGTAATATTAGGAGGAAATAAAAATGTAATGAAGGAATTTCTTTTTCTATTATATAAATATGTATTATATAATGTTAGAATTAGGGGCTCTAGGCCCAATATTATTGTATTTCAAATTTTTAAGTATTTCAAATTTTTAAGTTTTTCATATTTTAGAATATGAAAAAATAGAAAGAAGAATTGCCAGAAAAAAAGGCAAGTTGCACTCTCATGTAAAAAAATATCAAAATATTCAAGAACTATTATCTGAATTAAGAAAAGTAAGCCCGTAGCACCATCTGTAACCATATTTGTAATTATTTGTTATATGTACTCATGATTTATGTTTGTTAATAAATAAAATAATATTAAAAAAAAAAAAAAAAATCAAGAATCTCTCTGCTATTGCGGGCTTAATACTGGCTTTATGACTATATTTTATTGATGCTTGTCTTATTTTATATTTAATTAAACCCCACAACAAGTTGTTGACTGTGTGTTATGTCCTTGAATTCTTCGAGCTACTCACTTAATTGTTTGTGAATAAGTTAGACATAGTTTTTATCCTCTATTAAGCCTGAATTAAATTTCCAAAGTGCAGGGCTTCTTTCGTAGTTTCCTAATTGAAAGAGAGTACTATTGCTGAGTGGTCAGATTTGACCGCAGTTATTATATCTGTAGATACTATATCCTCTTGAATAGAGTCGCTTACAAGCCAAAGCCATGTCTCCATGTAAAACGTTTGTTTTTTGGATAACATATTCTCCAAATATCAGCCAGATGATTTGTGCTCATTAGATCTTCAATTACTAGTACTGTTTCTGTAGCTCAATAGCTTAAGTTGTATTAAAATCTCCTAAGATAATTTTGCGTTCAGTGTCAGTAGAAAAAGCTATGTTGACCCATACGTAAAAAAAAAACTTCAGAAAGCTCAGAGTTTTTTTCATACTTCAAGCTAATAATGAATTTTGTTTTAAGTTCCAAAGTTGGTCACCAACTTGGAAATTTTCAAACATAATTAAAATACCGACAGTAGTAATGTTATGAAATTGTGCTCAGATGATACCAAAGCATTCATCATTCGATATTTAATAATAATTAAGAGTAGGTCTCTATTAGACTCAAGCGAAGTGGGAAATGGAATTTTTTGACCATCCTTGAAATTTGGTGTGCGAGTAGGCCTTTATATGGGATTCACAATACCAACAACAATTTGGTCGCCAAATGTATTGTTGCCATGGAAACGGTAAGTATTTTATGATACCTTAATTTCCAATTTTTAGAAAAAAATTAAACCCACTCGAAGGTAGAATCTAATGCTGTGTTTCTTATACATGTTGAACTTAATTTCCTTAAAACGTTCGTCAATTATAAAGTATCTTTTCTAGTATAGAAAAATACCTATTATTGTCAAAATGTTTTTTGATCGTTCTCCAAAAGTATTGCATTTCTAATATAGAGGCTTGGTGGGAAGTTTTCTGAGACACTGAAGTTACCAAATCGTGCAAAATCTCTGCGGGTACAATGACCTTTAGTCCTTGGATAGTCAAAGTATAAGGCCTAAAATTCAAAGTGTCCTAATTTAACCATATCTAAGCTTCGAAAATTAGCACCAATAAGATACCAAAAAGCTAAACAGGCATTAGAGGGTGAAGGGTAATACCTAAATAACAAAGTCCTAGCAAAAAATTGAATGTTCTAGTCTACAAACACGGTAAAATTATTTTTTATTCAATTAAAGTAAAGAATGGGGTTTTTATTCGCAATTTTCGTAATTTTCAACCTACCTTTAACGTTTCATCGTGACTTTTTTGGTGCTCAACTTTCATAAATATCACAAGGAAATGTTTCTTGGAAACTCAATAAGCATTTAGAGAACTAACCTTGGTCGTAAAGAGCTAAAATCCAAGAAATAATAAAGTGGTTCTAGTAAAGGAATTTCAACAGAACACACATTCAAGTCATCGAATCCTCGTTCGAAGCAATACAGCATTTATAGCTTCTTCGAGCGTCAAAATTCCTGTATTTCGTGACAGAACTACCTGTAAGCTGTTATTTAACATGAATGCTGAACTTTTGTAGGCTACAAAGTAAAAAATATTCTTATTTTGAGAATATTTGAAAACCGGAAGTTTAGAAAAATGAATGAGACAGATTTTGTGGTGACCAGACATCTTCTTCAAACATTCGGCATTAGCAATTGTACTGACATAGTTAATGAATCCGATCTATTACTCTGCCGCGCAGGCAAGTATAATTACAGGTATTTCATGTTCAGCCATTTGTTAATGACTTCAATTTCTGTTATGCCATTGATCGACCTTATTCTTTCCTACAATAATTAAAGAGGGACCAGCACGAAAATCATCTAAATTTTAATTCAGCTGAAAACTTTACTGGAATAGCCCTTGAAGGTCTAATAATTACTGGTTAAAATTTTGTTCTGATATTTGGGTGGGAAGTATTATATTTTTACGAACTTTTATAGGAGTCTGTGACGTCATACACTCAACACTAAACATCGCTCCCAACCTTTTTTTTTTATTTTGTAATTAAAATGTACACTATTTTTTTACTCAGTCTAACCACAAGTTCGAAAGTAAAGTTTTCAGCGGACCTTTTGGTTTAATAGAAAAAGAGTTAAAACATTTATGAAGAAATGTATGGAGCGATGTTTTGTGTTGAGTGTATGACGTCACAGACACCTATAAAATTAGTACGAATATAGTCTTTCACATTGGAATATAAAGAAAATACTTTAACCAGTGGTTATTAAACCCTTAAAGATTTTTCGATTGAAGTTCCAGTCAAAAAAAGTTCAAATTTCCAGTATAAATTTCGGAACATTTTCATGCTAGTCCACCTTTAAACGTAATAATTTCGTTTCGAATTTTTATTGTGACAAGTTTAAGTGAAAATAGTTGTAGGAGCTGAGTTTTTAGTAGCGGAAGAGGAGGTATAACTTGTGGTAAAGTATAAAAACAAGTTATTCGTAGCCTGCATACCGACTATACCTTGACTTTCTTTCACTTCTATTTTCACTGCGCTCTTGTCAAGAATTTATGCTTCGCATGCTGGTATATAATTGCCGTGCAAGTCAGGGGTGGATCCAGGATTTTTTCTATGGGAAGACACCATCCAAGTAGATATGAAATGGCGGTTCTGCACCATGTGGATCGTGGATCAAGTGGATCGTGGATCAACGCCCCCCCCCCCCCCCCTCAGGGTCTTTACAGAGGTGACGTTATAGCTATTCTAAGTGAAGTACGTTCCAGTGAGGTAGGGGGAGGGGTGGTCAGTTATATTTATTCTTAGTTGACTGGATTGCACCACATCCTATGACTTGGCTATCGCTCTCAATCTTTTTTTCTACTTTATAAAAACGTTTTTACAATCATAGGAGGCTATCAGAGTCCAGACCCTACTCCGGGCCCGTTATAACGGTGACGTTATAGCTATTCTAAGTGAGGTACGTTCCAGTGAGGTAGGGGGGGGGGGGGGGGTGGTCAGTTATATTTATTCTTAGTTGACTGGATTGCACCACATCCTATAGTTTACGTCAAAGTTTAATTCTAATAAAAGTTTCTCATTATTCATAAAAACTACTTTTTCCATCTCAAAGTCTTAAAGGATTAGTTTAGGCTTTTGTTTCACCCTAATTGAGTTCTACGAAGTTGACTCATCAAAAAACAAACAATTAGATGACTTGCCCAAGGAACAACAACAAACATGTTTTCTAAAAAAATATATATATAGTTTATTCATGAACGCTCCATGCATGTGAATACAAGAAAAGTTTAGTTCTTTTCATTATTTAACCAAGTATGATGATTGTCAGTATATATTTGTTCAATAGAAACACCCGTCACAATAGAGGACTGTGTTCTGCATAATTGCCGAGTTAATCACATGAATCAACTACTAGATATCAAGACCACGTTTGTAAACAATAGAAGACTCAACAAACACAGTATTTTGATTGATTTTCATAGTTCAGTCACTACAGCTAAACTCCGAACTAAACATTTTGCCAGTCGGGTATCGACTTGGCTATCGCTCTAAATCTTTTTTTCTACTTTATAAAAACGTTTTTACAATCATAGGAGGCTATCAGAGTCTGCGTCAGAGAATAACTGAATCATTCGTTATGCACTGCAGGATTTTGAGTCATAACAAGAGGTTTTAGCGTATTTGATTTTAAAGAAAGTGTATGCATTAAATTACAGTCTTCGCAACGATAAAACATTTGTTTTGTATTTTTGGCACTGATAACAAAAGGGTGTGTGCAAACGTCACACACGACTAATTCGTTTTGAGAACTGTGATACGCTTCGTGCCAACAACAATTCGGGCATTGTGCCGCTGATATCTTGAAAAACGATATATTTTTAAGCTGGAGCTATTTATGATTCCGTACAAGGCTGTTAAAAATACTATTATAGGCTCGGCTCGGCTCGGCTCGGCTCGGCTCGTAGGCTCGGCTCGGCTCGGCTCGGCTCGGCTTGTAGGCTCGGCTCGGCTCGGCTCGGCTCGGCTCGGCTCGGCTCGTAGGCTCGGCTCGGCTCGGCTCGGCTCGGCTCGGCTCGGCTCGGCTCGTAGGCTCGGCTCGTAAGTAATTTAAAGATTTTTGGACGACGTATGTTGGTCGATGTGGGGTCGATGAGAGGCCGATGAGAGGTCGATGTCGGGTCGATGTGGGGTCGATAAGAGGTCGATGAGAGGTCGATGTAGGGTCGATGTGGGGTCGATGTAGGGTCGATGTGGGGTCGATGTAGGGTCGATGACAATATACACTAGAATCTACATACTAGATCTACTATCTACTAGATTCTACTACTAGATTCTACTACTAGATTCTACACTAGATTCTACTACTAGATTCTACACTAGATTTACTACTAGATTCTACACTAGATTCTACTACTAGATTCTACACTAGATTCTACTACTAGATTCTACACTAGATTCTACTACTAGATTCTACACTAGATTCTACTACTAGATTCTACACTAGAATAGATATGACGATATCCGTATTGCCTGTGAGTGGCAATTCTACTACTAGATTCTACTACTAGATTCTAGTATAGATAGTAGATCTAGTATGTAGATTCTAGTGTATATTGTCATTGACCCTACATCGACCCCACATCGACCCTACATCGACCTCTCATCGACCTCTTATCGACCCCACATCGACCCGACATCGACCTCTCATCGACCCCACATCGAACCTACATCGACCTCTCATTGACCCCACATCGACCTCTTATCGACCCACATCGACCCGACATCGACCTCTCATCGGCCTCTCATTGACCCCACATCGACCAACATACGTCGTCCAAAAATCTTTAAATTACTTACGAGCCGAGCCTACGAGCCGAGCCGAGCCGAGCCGAGCCGAGCCTACAAGCCGAGCCGAGCCGAGCCGAGCCTACGAGCCGAGCCGAGCCGAGCCGAGCCTATAATAGTATTTTTAACAGCCTTGTACGGAATCATAAATAGCTCCAGCTTAAAAATATATCGTTTTTCAAGATATCAGTGGCACAATGCCCGAATTGTTGTTGGCACGAAGCGTATCACAGTTCTCAAAACGAATTAGTCGTGTGTGACGTTTGCACACACCCTTTTGTTATCAGTGCCAAAAATACAAAACAAATGTTTTATCGTTGCGAAGACTGTAATTTAATGCATACACTTTCTTTAAAATCGAATACGCTAAAACCTCTTGTTATGACTCAAAATCCTGCAGTGCATAACGAATGATTCAGTTATTCTCTGACGCAGACTCTGATAGCCTCCTATGATTGTAAAAGCGTTTTTATAAAGTAGAAAAAAAGATTTAGAGCGATAGCCAAGTCGATACCCGACTGGCAAAATGTTTAGTTCGGAGTTTAGCTGTAGTGACTGAACTATGAAAATCAATCAAAATACTGTGTTTGTTGAGTCTTCTATTGTTTACAAACGTGGTCTTGATATCTAGTAGTTGATTCATGTGATTAACTCGGCAATTATGCAGAACACAGTCCTCTATTGTGACGGGTGTTTCTATTGAACAAATATATACTGACAATCATCATACTTGGTTAAATAATGAAAAGAACTAAACTTTTCTTGTATTCACATGCATGGAGCGTTTCATGAATAAACTATATATATATATTTTTAGAAAACATGTTTGTTGTTGTTCCTTGGGCAAGTCATCTAATTGTTTGTTTTTTGATGAGTCAACTTCGTAGAACTCAATTAGGGTGAAACAAAAGCCTAAACTAATCCTTTAAGACTTTGAGATGGAAAAAGTAGTTTTTATGAATAATGAGAAACTTTTATTAGAATTAAACTTTGACGTAAACTATAGGATGTGGTGCAATCCAGTCAACTAAGAATAAATATAACTGACCACCCCCCCCCCCCCCCCCCTACCTCACTGGAACGTACCTCACTTAGAATAGCTATAACGTCACCGTTATAACGGGCCCGGAGTAGGGTCTGGACTCTGATAGCCTCCTATGATTGTAAAAACGTTTTTATAAAGTAGAAAAAAAGATTGAGAGCGATAGCCAAGTCATAGGATGTGGTGCAATCCAGTCAACTAAGAATAAATATAACTGACCACCCCTCCCCTACCTCACTGGAACGTACCTCACTTAGAATAGCTATAACGTCACCTCTGTAAAGACCCTGAGGGGAGGGGGGGGGGGCGTTGATCCACGATCCACTTGATCCACGATCCACATGGTGCAGAACCGCCATTTCATATCTACTCATCCAGAATTTTTGTTTTAGGAGGGGATGCACCCTTTGCTTACAAACTCAAACGCCAATAATGCAGTAGATAATAGCTCATCTAAGGATCTAGGGGGAGGGGAACAAAATCCACATGCACCCCTCCCCTAGATCTGCCGTTGCAAGTTTACCCCGCAACAGGACTATTATAAATGCTGTATTGCTTCGAACGAGGATTCGATGACTTGTGTATTCTGTTGAAATTCCTTTATAGAACCACTTTATTATTTCTTGGATTTTAGCTCTTTACGACCAAGGTTAGTTCTTTAGAAACATTTCCTTGTGAAAATTATGAAAGTTGAGCACCACAAAAGTCACGATGAAAGGATAAAGGTAACCCATTGTTTACTTTGAATAAAAAATAATTTTACCGTGTTTGTAGACTAGAACATTCAATTTTTTGCTAGGACTTTGTTATTTAGGTATTACCCTTCACACTCTAATGCTTGTTTAGCTTTTTGGTATCTTATTGGTGCTAATTTTCGAAGCTTAGATATGGTTAAATTTAGGACACTTTGAATTTTAGGCCTTATACTTTGACTATCCAAGGACTAAAGGTCATTGTACCGGCAGAGATTTTGCACGATTTGGTAACTTTAATGTCTCAGAAAACTTCCCACCAAGCCTCTATAATAGAAATGCAATACTTTTGGAGAACGACCAAAAAACATTTTGACCATTTTAGCTTCAAGCTAATACATTTGATACATCGGTTACTTGAAGGCACGAATATTTCATGTACAAAATAACAAACTAACAATAATAGGTATTTTTCTAAACTAGAAAAGATACTTTATAATTGACGAAAGTTTTAAGGAAATTAAGTTTAACATGTATGAGAAACACAGCATTGAATTTTACCTTCGAGTGGGTTTAATTTTTTCCAAAAATTGGAAATTAGGGTATCATAAAATACTTGCCGTTTCCATGGCAACAATACATTTGGTGACCAAATTGTTGTTGGTTTTGTGAATCCCATATAAAGGCCTACTCGCACACCAAATTTCAAGGGTGGTCAAAAAAAATCATTTCCCACTTTGCTTGAGTCTTACAGAGGCCAACTCTTAAATGATTTAAATGCAGACACATCAATTTACTATGACATTAGTGACCACTGACTGACAGTATTCTTATTTTGCTGTACTTAGTATTTAAAGGTTTTCTCCGTTAAAGATTGTTTTGCACATCTGGTTACAGAAAAGGTTAACAAACTATATATTATTTCAAAGCTTGTGAAACAGAGCAATATATATGGTACTGTGTGTAATGATTTCTGTTCCTTGGTGGTTGTGAAATAGGGCTTTATTATTGAGTATGTCAATTCGGGCTACAAAATGTGTATTATGCAATCTGATAGATGGATATAGGGTTTCAGTCAATGCTATGGTATCATATGACATCTAGCATGACATCCTCCTTTCCATAAAAAAGCAAAACAACATATATATATATAAATGTATATGCAACAAGAAAAATAGTAATGATTATATATATCAGCTGTCCATGGACACATCTGATGTTGCGATTATGTACTATTCTTGAACAGTTCTTTTTAAAATTATACATATCGTTCTGGTGGTTTCACGACCCTGGCACTGCGTGTTGTAATCATTCCATTATGTGGTGCTGGATAGACACTTCTCTTCCAGGAGATTCTGTAGGCGGGCTTTGGTGTCCTATGGGGGATGGCAGTGCTTCTCTGATGTGTGTTCTGTTCCGACGTAGCTCTCCACCCTTTGGAGTAGTCACTGTGTATGATCTTGGTTGGTCCAACAACTCCTTGACTGTGCCCGGCCCCCATTTCTTTATATAGGTGACTTGAATAATGATGTTCTGTCCTGGCAGAAGATCTGGGATTGTCTTGGTGTTCCGGTCATAGTAGTGCTTTTGCAGATCTTGTCATTTCTTTAATCTCTCTATGATCTCTTCATTGTTCTGGTTCCTAGTTATCGAGCGCGGTAGGTTGTCTTGGAGCTTCCTGCCAAGGAGTAGTTCAGAGGCTGATGGCAACTTTCTGTCGATTGGAGTGGACCGAAGACAGAGTAGAGCCATGTAGGGGTCTTCGTTGGTTCTTGCGGTCTTGTGTAGGACTGCCTTAGCCGTCTTGACTTGGTTTTCTATGAAACCGTTACTCTGGGGGTAGTGAGGAGAACTGGTGACATGTTTAAATCCGTATTCTTTGGCGAATTCATGAAAACTAGCGCTGCTGTAGTTGGGCCCGTTGTCTGATCTTACAATCTTTGGTACTCCTTGTTCACTGAAGATCTGCTTCATCAACTCAATAATAACCTGCTTACTGCTACTCTGCCCTCTGGGAATCTTCCTTATGAATGGATATTTCGCGTAGTAGTCAGCTACAAGTAGATATTCAGACTCGTTGATGTAGAATAGGTTGGTAGCGATCGTGTGCCATTGTCTTGGTGGTATTTCTGTTTGTAGCAGTGGCTGTTTCAGATTACTTGGTAGAAACTCCTGGTACGTTACGCAAGTTTGGGTGATCTGGTCAATCTTGGCTTGGAAAACGTCTTGCGACATTCTCAGTCCAAATGGCATTCGTTTAAATCTGTATCGGCCAAATGGGGAATTGAAGGTAGTCAGGTAACTTGATGGTGTGTCGAGTACTACATTCCAATACCCACACTTCGCTTCTAGAATGGATAAATATTTTGATCCGCTCAGCTTGGGCAAGATTTCCTCAAGGGCGGGTGTTGGTCTAGTTGTATGGCAGCATTTAAATCTTTAGGGTCAAGACATGTTCTAA
This sequence comes from Actinia equina, assembly GCA_011057435.1. Lineage (NCBI taxonomy): Eukaryota > Metazoa > Cnidaria > Anthozoa > Actiniaria > Actiniidae > Actinia > Actinia equina. The sequence goes on from WHPX01001365.1 coordinate 51,655, forward strand.
GTCTGCCAGTGGTTTTCCTTCTGTATACTAAACTATTGCTCCATGCCGTCGGCTCCCCTTCTCGTACTTTTGTGATGATACCTTGGGCGACCATCTCATCTAGTTCCCGTTTAATGTCTTCTTTGAGGCTTTTTGACACGCGTCTCGGTGGGTGAATGACAGGGGGTACATTTGGGTCCAGTGTGATGTGATATTCTCCTTGAAATTTACCTATTCCGTCACAGCATTCGGGGTATTGCGCGAGCAGTTGTTCCTTGCTGCTTACTTTGTTTTTTGTTGTTTGTGGGTCTTGCTGCTTCGTTTCGTGGTTGTGTACCTTCATTCTGTGTTTCGACAGAACAGTTCAAAGAGATTAATTTGAGGTCTAGTGCTGTTAGTAACCCAAGGATTGCTTGGCCTGGCGCGTCAGTTACATAAAAGAGCGCGGTTGTAGTTATGCCTTCATAGCTGCACTGTATTTCGCGAGTACCTATTGTAGCTGTTTTATTTTCGCTCCACCATATGCTTTGAGTATGGTTTTGGACGGCTTCAACGCGTTTTGGTTTGGTTCACCGTCCGTCCCGACGTTCTGCGGGAACATGATTTGATATAATTTTAATGGCAAAATGTTTGCTTGCGCACCGGTGTTGAGTTTTGCTTTCAGTTGCGCTCGGTTTTGCGGGAAATGTGGAAGTTGTATGCTGATAGTAGCAAATGCTTTGTCCCTTCGTTCCACCGGGCGTATGGTTCCAATTATTATCGATTGGAAATGTAGGGTATTGAAATCTTCATTGAAATCGCCATCTGTTTGCATTTCATGCATTGTTTGTATGGTTCTTTTTGAACAGAAATTGCAAGTCGAACCATATGCGGGGCATTTCTTTGGCGCGTGTTTGCCTCCACAATTTCCGCATTTCCTGTGTCGATTCTTGGATTTCCTGACAGCGTGAACATGTTTGTCATCGTTGCTCTGGAGCTGGGCCACATGTGCTAATGAGCTTCATATATTCTAGCTATATCTATTGCTTTATCTAATGTAAAGTCATCTCCATATTCTAGTATACGCTCTTGTGCTTTTCGATATTTGGTGCCTATGATAAGCTGCTCGATTAAGCGCTCGTTTATTTCAAGCTGGTCTAGAAATTAGCATTTGTTGGCATGATTGCGACATTTAGTCATAAAATCATCAATATTCTTGTCGTTTGATTGCTTCATCTGCTGTAGTTGGCATCTAGCTAGCCTGGAATTTGTTCTTGACGCTAAATGTTTTTCAAATTTTGAACAAAAGAGCTCGGTCTTTGTTTGCTCGTCTTCGCTGTCCCAAGTGAAACTATTATAGATATCTATATCTTTATCGGCCTATCCATAGTAGGATGTACGAGGATTTTTTATTATCTGACCTTTTTGCAAAGGGGCCAATTACATGGGCAAATTACAGTATTGCTTGAATCTGGCGAATTCGTTGTTGATGTCGCTGGTTTGCCAGTTCATAACGGGTGGCGTGAACCTTGCAGCCGAGATGTTCTATCACTGACGCGGTCTGCTAGCTGTTTTCTTTTATTTCCTGTCTTGGTATCTAATTTAACCACTTACCGAATGTTGATATATGTTTTACATCCCACTTCTGACACCATGTAATGATTTCTGTTCCTTGGTGGTTGTGCCTAGGGCTTTATTATTGAGTATATCAATTCGGGCTACAAATGTGTATTATGCAATCTGATAGATGGATATAGGGTTTCAGTCAATGCTATGGTATCATATGACATCTAGCATGACACTGGGCACTTTTGCTTTAAAAAATTAAGTTCAAAAGTTTTGACCGTCTTGACACGATTCTGCATGGCTTTAAAAAACTTATTGGGAAAAAAAATAGGGGATTTATTATTTTTTAAGCAAAACTGGTGTGAATATTTCACTGCTTAGAAAGGGAGACTGACGTTTATATAATACTATTATCTTCTTAGTATAAACTAAAACAGTTATTTTCATCAATCTAGGGAAATTTAAAACCATTTTGTTTTGTTACAACATTCTTGCAATTGATTAGGTGTTTATTTATTTGTTTAATTATTTAATATTTTTTCATTATAGAGGGCTTCTGGATACCAGCCTAGTTGCTGAATAAGTTAGGGACATTAATTTTTTAGAAGTGGGGTTTGGGTCTTAGGAATCCAGGGCCATTAAATTTCTATTCAGTCAAAGAGGGGGGTCATTAAATTTTTCCATTCTACATAAAGGGAAGGGTCAAGAATTCAACAACTTTCAAGGGAAATGTTACATTTGTTGCAGCAAGGGGGGTTTTACATTTAACACTTACTGACTGGGACAAGTGAAACAGTGTGTTTTGTGGTCGTCAGTGTTTTACCGAGGTTCCAGTCAATAAGTGTTTTGTCATATACCAAAATCATGCCAAAGAAATTAAAACAAAGCAATTATTGGATTATTGGGTTTTGTAAAACTTAGAAAACATGGTTGGGATCAGGATCACATACAAGTAAATCAGGGATCACAGGAGAGGGATCGGATTCATATGAATACATTCAGGGATCAAGGGAATATTTATGGGATCAGGGATCAAAAAGGTTTATGTACACATTTATAGGGGTTCCTCCAGCCCATCTCTCATCCCCCTCCCAAAAAAATAATGCTCTCCTAAAATAAATTTATCTTTATCTATCTAAAGCTGTCCAAAAGAAATGTTTTGAATTTCATGTGTATCAGATGTATTTTATCGTTCACAGGGGAACAAAATAATATTGTGCTTAAGTTCAAGTATATACCACCAACGACTTCAGAGCTCCTTGATGGACAATCGCCCAAAGCAGATGGTCAAGTCAACTACAAACAAAGTCATTCACACCTTCATCAGTATTTAAGGTTTGGCAATCAAAATCACAAACCTAGAACAAGTCTAAAGAGCAGCGGAAATCCAACATTTGGTGATTTTTACTTAAATTCAAATTCCCTGAAAACTCTAATTGTGTCTGCAGAAAAAGATAGAGGGCTTTGGTGTGTCTATTCTGGCTCATCAACCTGTTCCTCAAACAAAAAGAAACTTCATTCAACTCCAGAATTTAAGGGTAAAGTATGTTCTGGGAAGACATTAAATCTATGTCTGCGTTCTGCCTATTCGAAAAGAAAGGGAGGTCCTACTATTGCTTCTGTAATGAATCAGAAATATGACATGCAAAGCTTGAAGAGGAAATACAACATTACCAATTATCACAGGGGTAAATGGCTTATTTCATCAAAAGAAAGAAGCAGATGTCTATGGAGGGAAATTTGTAAATTGATATCTAGCAAAGACCTTGTACATTGCAATGCAAAATATCAGGTAAAGAAAACAAAATCAGTATATTTGGCCATATTTATGTTTAATTAACTAGAAAAAGAGAAAAAAGCCCCTTTAAAATAGTTTATTTTCACAACTGAATTAGGTCGAAATGTACACACTTATTACAGGAAAACATAAAAAAGCAAACCAGACGTCTACCAAAATACATACGATTTTGAAGAATATTAAATACTAAAACAATTACTTCAGGCTCAGGAGTATCGAGATGTGTCACAAGTTTAACAAATTGAATTATCTAGAATAGATTGAAAACTCTGATCGCGGGAGATTGATTATTTAAATGTTTCAATAGTTTGCAGTCCTGCGAAAAGAATAGGAAATTGCCTTGTAATCCTTGTAGTACAACAGATACTGTGTAGTTGTTTGTGGGACGAGATTTTAGTTCCATTGGGAAAACTGATGCAACAGTGATTGGTTCGAGTGGGAACCATTAATTGGGAATGTATTTCAAGGAGTCCTTAATTAATTTTGACACTCATTTACACAGCAGGAAATGATGGAAGAAATCTGGCTTTACTGTGATTTCAATGATAGCCTTGATGTAAGTATTATTTTTTAATGGTTATGATTATTGAGTAATTAAACCTACACTCGACTGCATGAGTGCACAAGGAGACGTGAAACGTATGCCAAGTAGAGGGTAGGCGGTTGCTTTTACGCCAACGATAAAAAATATTTTTCCGTTACGATTTACAGCAATGTGAAAAATAAATTTCCATTGTTTCAAAATTAAACAATAATTTTCATTATAAAGTAGATATCATATATTAATCTCTGTTCTGATTGGTAGGAAGCGCGTGCTTTATTAGAACACACAGAACGCGCGTGCACATCTTTCGTTACGATTTACAGCCATGTGAAAAATAAATTTCCATTTCAAAAATTAAACATGAATTTTTATTATAAAGTAGATATTATATAATAATCTCTGTTCTGATTGGTAGAAAGCGCGTGCTTTATGAGAGCACACAGAACGCGCGTGCACTTTCAGTTGCATCATTACTATCTAAAACTTGCTTGCAGTGCTTTGTGCAGTTTTAAAGCTCTTGGGGATTGGCAAAGCACTTAAGAAGTGTCGAGAAGCACTCCGCTACGCGTCGAGCGCTTCAACCTTCTATTGTATTATTATTTCGTGTTAACCTAGTACTTTACTCAATAGAGATTTCTCATAAGTCCGATTATTTTACGCTACGTTTTACGCGGGTGTGAACTCGTGAAAACAATATATTTGCATGACTAAGACAGCTGGGGAAGTCATCGTAATGGTCTAATAAAAAAGAAACAGTCCATTTTTACACAATTAATCAATACTTTATTGCTAATACAACAATTTCATAAAACATGAAATGCACAACTCTTAGAAAGCGACATATTTTTCATTTACGCTAAAACACACTCCAGTCTTAACACTGATTCAGAAAATTCCTAGGAACACTAACGGTAGCTAGAGACGACTTTTTTTGTATTTATCTCTTGCTCTCTCTCCTTTTGCAACTGTAGATTTTATCGAAAATCACTTGCATTTTCTGCATTGTACTTAAAGCCGCATTACACATCAAAGAATGCTTTTCCAGGGCCTCTCTCTGCATACTTCCACCGACAATTTTTCAGTATATAAATCGACCAGTTCCACAGTCTCTTCTCCCTTTAAGTCGCAATTCGCATGATTTTATCGGGCGACATGTCTTTGGAATGTTTTCGAGACATGAGTATATCTTCTGGCTGGTGTCCGGCGAGAAATACGAGTCCTTAACTGAACTGGTTGATAATGTTCGTCGTGAAATTCTTATATCAAGGCGAAACACCGAACCCAGAGTCAGAGAAGGCAGACCATATACACTTGACGTTACTAACCGGGTTTTGTTAGTACTGATATGGCTACGCAAATATCCTAGTCTTGATTTCTTGGCTTGTATTTTTGATGTAAGCATGTCTACAGTTTCTGGGACTATTCATCAGATTGCTCCAATCTTATGGCATTGTTTTTGTTCTTTCGTTTCCTGGCAGAGCATTCAGGAATGGCGAAATCTTCGAGGCACCTGGAGACACTTTCCCAACGCCGACTGTGCGACTGCTTAGGCCACATTCGTTTCATACAAGCTGGGTTTCCAGGTCATTTGAATGACGCTGGGACTTATCTCAGAGCGCAGTCGATAGGACCTGGATTAGCATTAGACTTTCCTTTTAACTTTGAGCTGCTTGCAGATAAAGGATATTCTGCTCGTCGACTTCGCCGATTAGCTACTAGGCAAAATAATATCACAGAGAGTATAGAATAAAAGTAGAGCATGTCATTAAACACATAAAGAACCACAAAGCCTCCAAAAATATATGGCGACATCCACGGTGGTTTCATCCAATTATTTTCGAATTATGTGCGTTCATGGCTGAGAGGCACATACGACTTTTCCAGTCACTTTGAGAGTATCAAAATACGATTTTTCTTTATAGTTTTCGCATTATATTGTGTCATATTCTCTTTCATCATATCTTAATATTGTCATTTAGAAACAGACAAAAAACAATTGAATCCTTTTTCTTTGCAGAAAGTGACATGCACAAAAATACTTAACAATATACTATATCAAAGTGCCTCAAAGAGTCTAAAGTGCCTCTCACACTTAACAATAAAGTATAAAGAAAAATACTAGATCTTTTGTATAATGTTCAGAACAAAGAGTGAGATTAGTGTAAATGAAAAATATGTCGCTTTCTAAGAGTTGTGCATTTCATATGTTTTATGAAATTGTTGTATTGACAATAAAGAATTAATTTGTGCAAAAATATTTTTTTTTAGACCATTACCATGACTTAATCATGCATATGTACTGTTTTCACGAGTTCACACCCGCGTAAAACGTTGCGTAAAATAATCGGACTTATGAGAAATCTCTAATAAGCATCCCCGTTTTAGAGTGAAATGTCGTCTTTTGGGAGCGCTTTACTACAAGTTTCCCATCCTCTGTTTTTGTATACTGGGCTTCCTGTGTTGCAAACTAAAGCATCTAAGTAAATCTCAGTAGAGTTTGAAAATCGCCCTTGAGAATATCTCTTAACTTCAAATCTTAAAAATCTTTTGAATGCTATTTGCTGTTAAGAAAAATGACGACAAGGTAGGCAACTTCCCCGATCCCGGCACCCAGTGGCCTTCAAACGTTTTGGGAAAATCGTAACTTTCTCTTATCTCTCGCTGCTCTGCTTTTGATATGTGATAGAAGGTGTATCCGGCGGCCTTTGATTGGAATTTGAAAAAAATCAAAAATCTGTTTCTCATGGAAAAGGTCCTCTAAACACCGATAAACCCCAATATAGATGATACGAAATTGATATGTTGGGGTTGGGGCTTGTCGTCGTTTGGTCTCAACTGGTCAATCTCAAATCAGAGATCATCGAAAGGTTGGGGTATTTCGATGTTTAGAGGACTTTTTCAATAAGAAATTTTTTTTTTTTCATTTTGTGAGGGTTTTTTTTCAAATACAATCGTAAATCTCTCTACTTATAGGTATTTTACAATTGGCTACTTGAATCGAATACAAAATGTGACAAACGACAAAAAGGAAAAAACATAAAGACTATTAATACTGCATTAACTCAGGACGCTTCCATTTTTTGTTCCTGCAGCAGAAAATATAATATGATGATCTAATTGCAATATTTATTAACTTTCTGATGATGTAAAGGCGATCATTGTTATTGAAATTAAGGTATTCTAACATGTTGATAAATCAGCAGAATCATTAGCGAATACACCAAGTGCACTGGTGGATAGGTTAACGAAGACTTAAGTTTTATACTGATTTTCGAAACTTTGAACAGACTCCTCATATTTCTCGTTTTTACGAGTTATGTTATTTTGTAGATTTGATTCATAACCCACTGTTAGCTAAAGAACGTAGAGACACTCATCCTTTTAGTAGATATTGACAGATCAGGACGGTATTCATCGCCAGTTGAGGGGTTAAATGAGGGGTTTTTGATACTAGAGAGGTCAACATATAAGGAAGCATCAGCAACAGACTGGAGTGCTTTGGTTAGGGAGAGAAGTACGGTATTGTGTCTCCAAATAAATTCACCTTGCTCAATATATATGTTGTATCCAGCAATCACATGGAGAAGAGGTTCAGGTTGAAGGCATAAAGAGCAATCTGTGGGCAAAGTATTGTTAATGTAGCGAATTGTGAAGTTAAGATTTTTTTTGGTAGTTTAGATTGGAATGTAGACCAGATGCTGTTCAACTTAGGGAGTTAGAATTTCATTACACTTGAAAAGAAGCTGCCTTGTGATACTAGTAGATTTTGTAATCTATCCTTGTTTATAGCTTGAAAGACACCATAATAAAAAACGATTAAATGGTGTTGATTTTCGTTTTACTGACCAGAGATGACAGCAGCATCATCAGCAAATTGAAACCAGTGAATTGTGTTTAGGAAAAGACCAAGTTGTGGAAGCGAAAAGCCAAATTGATGATACTTTTCAGCTTTGATGTGTTCGATGAAGGTATTGAAGCACATGTCGAAAAGAAGCGGACTTAAACAATCACCTTGAAAGACACTACGGCACGGCGTACATTGATAAAATGAGTTTTGAACTTTGATGCGATGATAGAAGTCTTGAAATCAGTATAAAGACTTTTGACGAGAACTTTGATGTGATCAGGGACGTGATGATAGTTAAGAACAGATTGAATGAGATTGTGGTGAATTCGAACCTCTCCAAACGCGTTTTTAAAGTCAAGTAGTGTTATGATGAGGGAGCGTTTGATGCGTGCTTTATTTATGTGAGCCATTTGTGTCGTGTGTTCTAAAGTTCCAGACATGCCAGGAGTAAAACCTTTTTGTATGTTATGTTCAATGAGATTGTTTAAAACCGCGTGAGATGAGAAAATTGAATTTCGAAGGCATGAATTAAAAACTTTTAGCGGGATGGATTCCAGTGTTATTGAAAATTTGCAGGGTTGTTTGTTTCGCCTTTTTTTGTGTGAATAAGAATCGTGCAGGCTTTTTTTCCATTCAGAAAGAACAGATCCAGAAGACCAAACTTTTATTATAATAATAGTAATAGTAATAGTGATAATAATAGTAATAATAATAGTAATAGTAATAGTAATAGTAATAGTAATAGTAATAGTAATAGTAATAGTAATAGTAATAGTAATAGTAATAGTAATAGTAATAGTAATAGTAATAGTAATAGTAATAGTAATAGTAATATAGTAATAGCAATAGCAATAGCAATAGCAATAGCAATAGCAATAGCAATAGCAATAGCAATAGCAATAGCAATAGCAATAGCAATAGCAATAGCAATAGCAATAGCAATAGCAATAGCAATAGCAATAGCAATAGCAATAGCAATAGCAATAGCAATAGCAATAGCAATACTAATACTATTACTATTACTATTACTATTACTATTACTATTACTATTACTAATACTAATACTAATACTAATACTAATACTAATACTAATACTAATACTAATACTAATACTAATAGTACGCTCAACAAAATTGCTCGACTCTGATTGGTCGAGAGGAGTACAATTATAACGTTAATTGTACTCCGTAGGAGTACCGAATTAAGTAGCTATGGCAACACGGCCAAAACAATGTCCAAACAATAATTTTTTATCATTTTGTACTTAAAAAAATATAGATAAGAACTAATCTTAAGAATTAATCTTTTTTATGCATTTCATTTGCGTAATGGACTGAAAATCGGCTGCCAAATAGACAAAGATAACGGCGTCACTTCGCATTTTTTACTAAAATTTTCTTGAGTGAACTATAAACAAAAATCGCACGATTTTTTCGTTCAATTTGGAATTAATGCACATTCGTAATGTCATGAAAGTTCTTTAATTGCCATCGCCTAAAGGCTAGTGCAATTACAATAACTTTCAAAACATTACTCGTGTCTATTAATTTCCAAATTGTACTCTAGATCGTGCGATTTCCTATACTAATACTAATAGCAATGGCAATGGCAATGGCAATGGCAATGGCAATGGCAATGGCAATGGCAATGGCAATGGCTATAGTAATAGTAATAGTAATAGTAATAGTAATAGTAATAGTAATAGTAATAGTAATAGTAATAGTAATAGTAATAGTAATAGTAATAGTAATAGTAATAGTAATCGTAATCGTAATCGTAATAGTAATAGTAATAGTAATAGTAATAGTAATAGTAATAAGAAAGAGTAAGAAAGAAAAGAAAATTGATTATATTTGAAGGAACAGTCTGTAATGTAGGAGATACTTGATAAAAAGAAAACTGTCTATTATACTGACTTAAGATCTAGTCTTTAAAGAATGGATATAAAATAACGCAAGTCAAAATAGTATTTGAATGTCTATCTAGGTATCAAATGGATTTGATTAGTAAACTGGCTGATGTAGGCCTCACTGAAGGTCTAAAAATTGTAAGAAACTGACAAAAATGGGTTATTTCACAGAACTGTGAGATTGTGAAACGTCTGTACAATTGTTAAATTTGTATACATCTTTGTAAAACCAGTCATGCAGATAACCCACTGTTAGCTCAAGAACGTAGAGACTCTCATTTTCATCATTTTTAGTAGATATTGACAGATGAGGACGGTATTCATCGCCAGTTATAAATAAGGGGTTAATTTGTTTACTTCTGCATTTTGTAAAATCTAAGCAGCACGTACACGACCGTTGCAAGTTAAATCGACAGAGCTCGCGCGCGTGCAATCTTCATATGGGAAAAGCGCGCGCACAGTCAAACTGAACCTCAACAAGAGTGATAAACAAGAAAGACGCCAAATGGCTGATTTAACACCCGAAGCAACAAATGCTATGTTGAGTGCTGAGGAACCAGAGCAAGCAACAAACGATGGGCAACTGGAACAAGTATATAATCAAAGAACTAATGGGAGAAGGAGATGAAGTACAGAAGAAAATAGAGATATAATGATTTGTTTCTACAGAGCGAAAGTATGCAAAAAGTACTTTGGAAAACGAATGCACGAACTACGGATTAAAAAACACCCAGACATTGCTATTGACGAGAAAAGACTTACTGCGCAGAAGAATACGATCTTGAGAAAGAAGTGGTTTAATACCATTGAACTGGAAGAAATTGAAAGGAAAGCAATGGAGATGGAAGGTGTACAACAGGGAACGGATCAAGATACTCACGACACGGCATCACTGAACAATGATAACCCTTTACAACATAATAGCGATGGTGAAGTAAGGATTCTAGAACAACGTCGCGCCGATGCTGATAGACCTTGCTAGACTTAACGGGTTTCTAAGGAAGCAAAATAAGGAGCACAGAGAATATCAACCAACACAAAAATACGGAAACCAACGAACTGCTTTATGCTGCTGCTACGGTCGTAACTGAAGAAATGGGAGTCAATATTAAGGTAAACAACAATAGGAATAAGCGAGAACCACCATGGAAGAGAAGACTAGAAAGCAAGATAACAAGCCTAAGAAAGGATTTAAGAGGCTGTGTCCCTAAGAATCACCAGACCAAATTGCTTGGAGAAACATGTTGTTTTACCAGTCGTGCAAAGCTTTATGCGAAAAAGGTCAATCGAAGGTCTGTTCAATTTGTTGTATTTAATGCTCTCTATGGCTAAATTTAAAGCTTTTTCCTGGTAATGCCATGCAATTAAAACGAAAGCAGTGCATCTTTATTGATTTATTGATCTTACAAGTGGAAATTTGTCTTCAATTCTTTTGAAATAAGCGTTTGCATTGTTTTCTTCTAATTCATGGCTAATTCAACATACAAATTTCTTACAAAACCAACCACAAATGTACGATAATATTTTTTTCTGATCCCACTTGTGGAATGTGTTCAAATAAATACCTTAAAGTATCCTATCTTGGGTTGAAACATAATTGTATGTCAATATAGAGTAGAAATTTGAGGGACGTAACAACATTCGATTTTCATTTTCAATTTGACAACTCGACAAATGCTAAAATTTGGCGGAGTCACGATATGCCAAAAACATGCTGGCCAAAAAATATTTTTACATTTTATGAAAGATCAATGTTTACTTGTATCACGATAAAAATATTAGAGTTATAGAGCGATCCTTTGAGTGTTTACTAAACATTGCGTTACACACCACAGTCATCCCATAAGAAACAAAACACCAACGGTTGTTGATTTGAATTTAATCGGCTATCAGTTTACAGCGCAGGTCTGATTACAGCTTATGTAAAAGGACTGATCACAACCCAGGAAAACCACAAAGAGCAAAGTTAATTTTCTAAAAGAAGTAAAAATTATATAGCCGGTTCCCTGTGACTGAGCTGGACACAAGGTTTAGACACCGCGAAAATATTGCGTTTGCTTGTCGTCGCGGAAAAACAGCGTAGAATTAAAAAGACCATCTTTTCCTCTCTCTGTAAGATATTTTATATCTGATTGGCGTAGAGAAATGATTTAGGTACAATGTTTTATAGTTTTGGTACTAATAGGGCACGTAAAGTTATATACAGCGAATGTAAAGAAGTCCGTAATTTGCATAATTAGGTCGGAGATTTATATTTATATTTATGGTAATTGAACTGAGTGGAGTGCAATTTGGTGTGAAATTAAACGCGCGATTACAAAATCGCACGACCGCGTAGCGGGAGTGCGATTTGTAATTGCAAGTTTGATTTCAGAACAAAATTGCACGACACGATATCGCCTTTTCGAGGGCATTCAACTTGGAAATCCCGAGTCAAACCAATGAATTTTACTTGAATCCCATGATACTATTCAATCTAAGCGAATATTAAGAAGAAATAAGAAAAAAATCCTGATAGTTCAAGAAAACCTGTTGGCCCACGAAGGAAACCATTCTGATGCCATCCTCCCAACCAATAGGAATTCCGCTCAAAGGTGAGCGTTTAATCTTTTGATTTGAACCAGAGTTAATTAACTCTGTTTGAACCTCGTGGCGAGCAAAATAATATTTTCTACTGTGGGAAAAACTAACTGTTTATTCTCGAAAATCGCCTTCGCTGAAATACTTCGTTTAATCTGTTATAACAATAATGACTTTTTCTCGTCGATCGAAATCTAAGGCAGTTCAGCAGTTTAAATGTGCAAAGATGTCATGCAAAACAAAGAAGCTAACTGGTGAGTGCACAAAACTTTTAAGACTTTTCTCTGAATTATACAATCAATTACTAAATAGACTAAATGAAATCAAAATAAGTAAATTCCTTTTTCGTCTTCTTTTTTTACTGTTGTGTAGCTCAGTTAGTGTTGGATGAAGAAAGAGCTAGCGATGGACACCAGCCTGTAGATTGATGGAAATATTCACCTGTGAGTTGTTGAATGTGACTCCGATAAACAGTTCACTTACGGCTCCACTCAACCCAAGACCATTATAAGGGGCTTCGGCAGCTTTACTTGTTTGATTCGCCTGATGACCTTCTACATTGGCAGATATTTCATTCAAAGTATTTCTTGCTGGTGATCTTGAACTTTCAACTACTGATGTACTGACCGTTCTACTACTTTGATTGCAAGGAGAAAATCCAGCCAGCTTGTGGGACATTTTGCATTGTCTTTCCAATGGGTTATTGGATTAACTCGATATCGATTCTGGATTAGCATGGGCAGTCAATCGTAAAATTTCAAGCGGGTGGAAATCTTCTCACAAGGCTTGGATTGCTGTTTTACGGCCACACGAATTCGTTCATTTGCCTTCTAGGGAAGCTATATCGGCAGTGTTCTTTATCATCTTAGACAAGGTGTTTATTCCAACCGGTGACATTTTATACCACACTTCAGATGTTGGCTTGTCAATTGGACTTAAAAACAGATTTTTGGGGGGCTGGTTAACCTTTTGGTCGATGCTCAAATGAGTGACATTATTCAACCAAACAGATTGAGGAGAGATCTTGTAGTGTGCAAGCCTAACGCCTTCCCTGTTAGTCGTTCCTAATGCCACGTGTGTGCAAATCAAACAAGTGCTTGATAAGCCAGCCGGAGCTTTCGTGGACAAAGTAAGAGTGAAAGCGGAGACGTGTGCCTTCGCAGCAAAGTGCGCCTGCGGACAGTCAGCGGACTACACACTGTCCACGCCATCCGCGATGTCGTCGTAAATGGTCTTTACAACAGCGACATCTGCAAGGAAAGTTTAGGTGTCGAAGACATCCTACAGCGTACCGTCAATGAGGTCATCGGTTTAAGATAAAATAAATAGATTGCCTGCAATGCCCTACCCTCATCCAGCCTGCCCGGACTATCATCCTTCCAGCGACAGAAAAAAACAGGCCTAGGAGCCCGCCTCTACAACAACCTCCCGAGCAGAGCAGTCCTGGAGTGCAAGACCAACTTCAGGGTCTGCATCAAGTGTTACAGGTCTCACCGTCGTAGGAAACGCCCTCAGCGCACACCTCCGGCCATCCCGACCACCCAAGCTGTAGAGACAGACCTGATATCACAGGTCTCAGTGTCCAGGCAGAATACCCTGAGCCTCATCGGACCCCTTGCAGCCGCAGGCAGGTCGTCGCAGACAGACACCAACCACATATGCAGGCAATGCTCCTAGACAACAATCGGCGAAGATCTGTCACAGACACCGGTGTGCAGTCAAACATCTGGTCGCTAGCTGAGTACCTAGCAAGTAGATTTATGCTAGAGGACCTTCACACTATCAGCCTTAGCTTGTCAGCTGCAAACCGCTCTTCCATCGCAATCGAAGGAGCATTCTTTGCGAAGCTTGAAACAAAATCACGCAGTGGAAAGATGGCCTATTGTCATAGTATGGTGTACGTCAGCAGCGCAGTCCAGAACCTCTACCTGTCGCATGACTCACTACTGAATCTCGGATTTCTGTCTCCCACCTTTCCTTCCATTGACGATGAGCCAGAGCCCACTAGTAACCAACCGCACATTGACTACGCCACACCCTCCTACAGCAATCGATCACTCAACGATGGCTGCACCACTCCCAACGACGCACATGATATAACCTGCTCTTGCCCACAACGTGAAGCCACCCCGCCGTGTCCCAAAGAGCTTCCTTTCTCCTGCAAACCCAAAAATAACTAGAGGATGAAAACACTTTTAACACATGCCCCCACCAAGCATTACCCTGCATGGAAGGACCACCCATCGAGATCCATGTGGATCCAGCCGCCACACCCCTTGCCTGCCACACCCCTGCTAACGTACCACTTCACTGTCAGCAACGTGCCTATGAGGACGTCATCGAGCGAGTACCACATGGCGAACCGGTGACATGGTGCCACAGGATGGTCATTACAAGGAAACATGACGGCTCCCCTCGACGCACTTTGGATCTCTCCCTACTTAACAAGAACTGCCAATGGGAGACGTTCGCCATGGAGCCAACCTTCCAACTTGCACGACGTATCCAGAAGGACACATGGAAGACGGTCAACGACGCCTGGAATGGCTAGTCAAAGCTATCCACCAAGGCGTCAAGATCTTCGACATGCAGAGGCTACACGAAACGGCTATTTCCTCCTCCAGCAGCAGTGTACCTGCTCGTCTGGCATCCCTGACTTCTGTCCTGATGGGTGGAGGATCAAACCTGCTGGCCTGAGATTCCTGTCCTCCGTAGAGCAGCGCTACATGGCAATCGAAGGTGAAGCCCTAGCCGTCGCATGGGGCCTCAAGCAGACCCAGTACTTTACTCAAGGCTGCGACTGTCTGGTCATAATTACTGACCACAAGCTCCTGGTGAAGATCTACGTTGATCGAACCCTCGACAAAATTGCGCCTGTTCTGCCTGAAGCAATGTACCCTCTCGTTGCGGTTCGAAATCAAACACTTGCCAGGAAAGAGCAAGCACCCCAGACACCACCTCAGGACAAACCTCTCGTTCAGGCTCTCTGAATGGAATGTCCCTCAGATCACCCAGCTTCCCTGACTTCGTCGAGTCGGCACTTATGGCTGCAGTGACACACAACAGCTGGGTACTATCTCCTGGCCCCTTGTTGCCCAAGCTACATCTGGAGACACTTTGTTGGGGCTCCTCTTGAAGCACCTCGAGGGAGAGACCCAGAGCTTTCATGAAAGCGAGAACGCCCTAGCGAGCCTCCGACCCAATCGGAAGCCTCTTTACGCACACCAGAGTGTACTTGTTGTGGTTCCACCGTCCCTGGGCCGTCAGGCACTACAACATCTGCACGCAGCCAACCAGGGAACCTCTACCATGGAGCAAAGAGCACACGCCATTGTCTATTGGCCAGTTATGGCAAACAACATACGAGCAACAAGAGAGGGATTTGCAGATTGTAACAGAAAACACGCCCTCACAGGCCGCAACACCGCCATTACTTTTCCATCGACCCCATTCGGGGCAGTCTTTGCAGATTTCTTCGACTACGGAGGCAACCACTACTTTGCCTTAGGAGGTCTGCTATCTGGCTTGGTTGGTGGTGTTGATCTCATACGCCTCATACGCCACCTGCGCTCTTTCTTCGCCACATTTGGCGTACCAGAGAAACTCTCATGTGATGGTCATCCAGAGTTCATTGCAACAAACACTGAAGACCTCCTCCGCACCTGGGGCGTCAGTCATCGCATATCTTCGGTCAGCTTCCTACAATCTAACGGTAGGGCTGAGGTTGCGGTCAAAACAACCAAACGCCTTCTAATTGGTCAAACAGGCAGCCTTGACAATAACCGCTTCCTAAGCGCCATGCTGCAACTTCGTAACACGCCGGACCCGGCCCGTAATCTCTCCCCAGCACAGCTCAACCGCCTGCTGAAATTTAGAATCATGAAAAGCGCACTCGCGGGCACTCCGTCCCCTGGTCATCGGTGAGAGCGCCCTCCTGCAGAACCAGGGAGGCCCCAACTCAACAAAGTGAGACCCACGACCAGTATCGTGTAAAGATTGATGGGCCCAGATGGCTGACATTGCGAGACCGTCGCTTCCTCCGCGTACACGCTAACCAACCCATCCATCGTACCACTACAACAGCGAATGCTAGCAACTCAATCAACCAGCAACTTGCACCGCCGCTACAATGCTCATACGTGCCATTACCGTCTCAGCAGAAATCGCCACCCTCAGCAGCAGCCCCCGGCGGCCACGAACACCCGTTAAGTACGACCTACGATGCGCCCCTCATTGAGGAGTTGCAGGTTCCACCTTCAACAAGCACAGGCCCCGTGCTAGCACCACAGCAACCCCAGAGTCCCACGATTCATGTGCGCCCCTAACGCAAACGGTCCAAACGGTACGAACCGGAAGCAGGAAAATGGAAAATGGAGGGGGGGGGGGGGGGGGGGGGGGTTAATAGATTACCGCTGGCGGTCAGTAGGCGCAGCCATGACTCAGCTACCGCTGACCAGTGAATGCTAGGTCGGGCATATCTTGGATTGTGTTTTGCTCACTCGTGAGTAAAATAACTCTTCCCATTGTTAAGTAAGTCTCCTGTATTGTTTATCGATTATCATTTATCACCATTTACTTGTAATTTAGCATTTCTTAGGACTTGACATTGTCTGTGTCTGCTTGTGTACATCCTACTCTGCATGTTTATATGTATGTATGTATATAAATTTAGTATATATATTGTATAGTTTTTTGATATTATTATTAGTGTTAGTTTTTAGCTTAATTTCATATCTTTTAAGAAATATTAAAAATATTTTGTCCTTTTCTTTAGTTAGGGCTCCTGTTGATAACAGTAAATTTATTGTATTTTACTGATAGCATAACCCTGTTTAAATAAAAGTATCTATCTATCTATCTTGTCCCTATTAAAATACTAATTACCATCGAGGAGTTCTCTTCACACACCAGAGCCCAGCCCAGGTCTCTCAGGGAAGCAGGGAATTCTTGGTCGATCTGGTCAGATGGAAATCATACCCTTGCAGCAGGATCAGGCCTTCGTTTTGCATAGACTGTCGGGGGTAAAGCTCTTGCTTTATCTTTGGTCGTCTAGCTTCTCACGGTTCTTTTCCTCACCGGACGGTAACAACCAATCCTTAATTGTCTCTTCATCATTTTTTTGGGAATCGCCTTAGAAGGAATTGGAGTGTACATCCCTGAATGACGTCGCCGTTTGTGGCGCTGGGTAGTATGAAGATAGACGAGTGTAGTATTTTGCCCCCATTTGGCTATTCGTTTCTAAGAGTTCTGCGATATAGCACCGAAGTATTCGGCATATTGAAGGGCGCTAAATGTCTCATGCTTAAAATGAGATACCGCGTATAAATTATCTGCTTGTGTTGTAAGTAAAGTTTTCGAATCAATGCTTTCTTTGCTATAACTCAGCCCAATTTCAATTAAAATCAACCAAATGTATTACCATTACAATACGCTAGCTGTTCATCATATTTAACTATATATATTATATATATTATTAGTTGTCATAGCAGCAGCCACGGTTCCAGGCCACCCCTACCTGAAATGTAACTTTGACATGTTTACCTTTAATTAACTTGATTTTACACCGAACGATTCGCAACGACGATATTTCACGATAAGCCGTAGCGCGAAAAAGTAATGCCGTGTAACATTCCACGTACAACGAATTTAGGATTCGGCAACGCGTTGTACGTTTTTGGTTCAGCATATGAAAATGAAGTTGGTTCCTGTAACCGCTTAATCAACGATTCAAACTTCGCGCAACTCTTACCCAGAATGCAGTTTAATACTCTCATGCAAGCGAGGTGATATCAGCAAACAAGGTGGCAGCTTCTACAGATGACTGAGAATAATGCTATTACATTTAAAAATCGCTAAAACTCCTCCCGTATAACGTTGATTTTTAGAACGAACGCTGGCAAAAAGTGGACGCGTGTAGCATGTATCAAAAAAAAAGGTCGTTACGAATCGTCCTGTGTAACATCAACTTTACGAGAGATAGTATCTAATGAGGCAAGGTTTAAAATATTTGATATGGTCATAGACATGAATTTAGTCAAACAATTTTCTGCTCAATTTAAAAAAATAAACAATTTTTACAAATTAAATTTTTTGTGTAAAATAGTCTTTAAGTGGTAAAATTTAGAGACGTTAAAGTTTGTTGGTGTGTAGTAACAATTTAAGCCTCCATAATTTTAAATACACCAGATAATATTCCTTGAAAGTATGTGAATAGTTCGGTTATACTTTGCAGATGAATTTTTTCAATTTGGTAACGATTATGTCGTAAAGTTTTAGAGAACCTCTAAGTAAACTATATAAATAAAGTAACGCCGATTGCCATCCACACCCAACACTCTAACTTCAATAATCCATTTCACAGCTCTCTGCGCCATCTTGAAAGGTAGCCGTTCCTTTGCTTCGAAGCGAGACGGGCGGTGAACTTGCAATGATAGAGACCTTTTTAAGCACCTTAGACAATTATTCACATGTCTCTATCATTACAAGGTCACTGTTCGTGGTAACAGGAAACAAATTGCACAAAGTTCCACTGCCTGTCGTCCTCATTTCAAATCTCGAGGTTATAGCCAGCAGTCATTATCATTATTATAATTGCCGTCTTTGTTTGTTTGTTTCCTTATTTATCCATTTATTCATTTTCAGATCCATGAGATACTAAAAAGTAAACTTAATATCATTCCTCAAGGGTTATCATACTGTATCCATCCTCATGGGATCATTATGGAGATGGAAATGTGGATGTAACTTTTGACGGAGGAGTTGATCTTCATTGGTAATAAAAATGTAGAGAAGGCAACACACTACAAAAAAGGAAATGGCGTAAAGAAATTCTTTAACGAATCGACAAGCATCGAAGAAACAGGCAGTCCAATGACTTTTGAGAATTTCGTTTGGTTTCGGAAAAGAAAGTACAAAACCGAACAAATGTTTTAAAAATAAAGTAAAAATAAAAGTAGAGTCATCTATCGCTATAATCCTCGGGTGTTCCATTCATTCGACTTAGAACCTAAAAGCGATACCCTTTTCCCTAAATGCACGAGATAAATAAAGATTCGCGAACAGGAGTTTTCTGTTTTCTGTTCTTGGTTTTTCTTTACTCGTTTCGTTTACTTGACGTCAGTTTCGCCTGGAAAAGCTGTATTGGTTTGCTTTCCAGCAGCGTGTTAGTGTAGGTCAAGAAGCTATTTCCAATTTGCAGAAGTTCGGTAAAAGAATATTGATTGTTATTTTGTATTCACTGTTTTACTTTTCCGCGGCTTCCACAGAACTATATAATTATATGCTCAACCTACAAAGAAGTTGTATAAAAGAAATGTGTGGTTGGTTTAATTGTGTGTAAGGGTGTGTAAGTGTGTCTAAAAATATGTAAGTGTGTTTATGTTTGTGTAAGTGTGTGTATGTTTGTCTAAATAAGTGTAAGTCTGGGTGTAAGTGTGTGTAAGTGTATGTAAATGTGTGTGTAAGTGTGTGTAGGAGTATGTATGTGTATGTAAGTTTGTGTAACTGAGTAAGTGTGAATGAAAGTGTGTAATTGTAAGTATGTGTAATTGTGTGTAAATGTGGGTCACTGTGTGTAGGTATTCTAACTGTGTGTAAGTTAATTTAAGTGTGTGAAAAAGTGTGTTTGTGTGTAAGTGTGTGTGTATTTGTATAATTGTATATATGTGTGTGTAACTGTGTGTAAGTTTATTTATAAAATAATTCAAATAGTACGCGTGCTGTGATTGGCCGAGAGCCGTGTTTGCATTTCCCTGTGCAAACACGGTTGTGGCGCTCGTCGACACCGGCGGGAAAATTTGAGTTTTATTTGGAAGTCATAACTCCAGTAAAATTAGAAGAATATGGCTAATTTTCCCAGCTTAGACTTTGACTTTCCCGAGGAAGTGTCTGAAATAATAGAACAACCAGAAGAGACTTCAACAAAAAAGCAAAAGTCCAGATTTGCCAGCCTGAACTCGGAGAATCTCGCCGAACTCTTCAACAACACCTACGGCGAAATCAAGCTTGAATTTAGCGAGTTCTAGCTCTCAAAATAGTGTTTTCTTTCAGTCTAGAATGACTAAAGCCATTGGTTAAGCTTGGGAATCTTATCAAGATATGCTTGTAAAAGCTAAAGTTTGGTTTCTTCTCGCTTTGAAATAAGAAATTCTCAACTTGAATTTCATGCTTGGAGGATTGTATCAAACTCGCAATTTGATTGGTTAAGCGTCTTCTGTCTCGCAATCTCATTGGTTATTGCAGTTTGGTTGGGAGAATTCTCGAGCAGGTGCAAACACGCCTCTGGCTCGTGTTTGCACTGATCTGCTCTCGAATTCTTCCATTCACATCTCGGTTTGCATTAGGGTGTGCAAACACAGTAAATGTTTTTTATTTGTTAAGTAAATGTGTGTAAGTGTGTCTAAGTATATGTAATTGTTTGTGTTGTCCGTTTATGTGTGTCTGAGTAAGTGAAAACGTGTGTGTATGTGTGTGTAAGGTTGTGTAGTTGTGTGTGTAAGTGTGTGTCAGTTTGTGTAAGTGTGTAAAAGTGTGTTTTTAAGTAAGTGTGTGTAAGTGTATGTAATTGTGTGTAAGTGTATGTAAGTGTCTGTGTAATAGTGTGTAATGGTGTTTAAGTGTGTATAAGTGTGTGTGTAAGTGTGTGTAAGTGATTTTAAGTAAGTGTATGTAACTGTGTGTAAGTGTATGTAAGTGTCTGTGTAATAGTGTGTAATGGTGTTTAAGTGTGTATGTGTGTGTAAGGTTGTGTAGTTGTGTGTGTAAGGTTGTGTAGTTGTGTGTGTAAGTGTGTGTCAGTTTGTGTAAGTGTGTATAAGTGTGTTTTTAAGTAAGTGTGTGTAAGTGTATGTAATTGTGTGTAAGTGTATGTAAGTGTCTGTGTAATAGTGTGTAATGGTGTTTAAGTGTGTATAAGTGTGTGTAAGTGTGTATAAGTGTGTGTACACTTACACACACACTTGAGAGAGGCGGTCGGTTAATATCGACTATTGTCGGGAAAAAATTAAAAATTGAAAATTTGCTTTTCCTTACCAAATAATTACATTATTTGAACTTATTCTCAGAAAAAATAGAAAACTTGAAAAAAAAATTTTTTTTCTCGCAGAAAAATAACATTTTCGGTTTCTCGCTTCCAGGCCGGTTTTCATGGGTGAAAAGTACGCCTCGTTATGAACTCTCTAAAAAATTCATTTTAATGCAAACTAAAAACCAATGCAATATTTCGATAGAACACATAATAATTGACATTCACATTATATATTTATTACGATTAATGTAAGATATATTATTTAGTGAATTTTTTAATTTTTGACATTTTTTCAGTACAAAAAATACATTAAAATCAGGTTATCTTTTTAGCCATTTCTACATCGTGTATAGATTCAAAAATATATGCTGGTGAAAGAGCAATGCTTCATCTACAAGAAAATACAATAATATTTTTGGGCTACTCATTTGTTTTAACACGAGAGCTCATAACGCAAGCTGCTCTGAGGTCAAATTTAGTGAAAAACTTCTGGTACTTTGATCACGTAAGTGGCATTGAATAAAAGCAAACTGGCGACAAAACGCAATCATGTCTATTTATATATATCGTTAATGATAAAAAAAGAAATAAAGAACATCTGAACGCTGTTTTTAGCCTTAAAAACACATACCTTAACCAGACTTTATGGAAATCACGATGACTGCGCGCACGATGCGCTATGTTGTTGTCGCCATTGTCGGCTTTGTGTTAACAAAGTCCAAAGTTGACCAAAGTTTGCTTTTAACTTCCACCGTCGGTGAGTCTTCCTCAGTTCTATAATACATTCATTCACACATACACATAAATTTATACACAATTACACACACTTACACCTACGTACAATTTGACACACTTAAATTTACGCAAACTTACACACACTTCCACTTTGTTACACACACTTACCAAACACTTACATATACTTACACACATACTTACACACATTTACATACTTTTATACACACTTACAAAAATTTACACACATTTACACCTTTACGTACACTACGCTCCTTTACACACACTTACACATACTTACACACATACTTAAGCACATTTACAAACACTTACACACGCTTATACACATACTTACACACACTTACACACATACTTATACATACTTACACACACTTACACACATACTTAAGGACACTTACACACACTTGCACACATACTTAAGCACACTAACACACACTTACACACACTTACACACATTTACACACACTTACACACACTTACACACACTTACACACACTTACACACACTTACACACATACTTACATATACTTACACACATACTTACACACACTTACACACACTTACACACACTTACAAAAACTTATACACACTTACACACACTTACACACCTTACACACACTTACAAACACTTACACACACTTACACACACTTACACACACTTACACACACTTACACACACTTACACACACATACACACACATACACACACTTACAACACACTTACACACACTTACACACACTTACACATACTTAATCCTAAACTTACACACACTTACTCTTACTTACCCACAATTACACACACTTACACACACTTACACACACTTTCACATACTTACACACACTTAATCCTACACTTACACACACTTACACACACTTACACACATACTTAAATAAACTGACACACACTTACACACACTTACACCACCTACACACACTTACACACACTTACACACATACTTACATTTACTTACACACATACTTACACACACTTACACACACTTACACACACTTACAAAAACTTATACACACTTACACACACTTACACACACTTACACACACTTACACACACTTACACACACTTACACACACTTACACACACTTACACACACTTAAACACACTTACACACACCTACACACACTTACACACACTTACCCACACTTACCCACACTTACACACACTTACACACACTTACACACACTTACACAGCACTTACACACACTTACACACACTTACAACACACTTACACACACTTACACACACTTACCACACTTACACACACTTACACACACTTACACACACTTACACACTTAATCCTAAACTTACACACACTTACTCTTACTTACACACACTTAATCCTAAACTTACACACACTTACTCTTACTTACAGCACACTTACACCAACACCTACACACACTTACACACACGTTACACATACTTACACACCTTAATCCTAACACTTACACACCAACTACACACAACTGACACACACTTACACACACTTACCACACACTTACACACACTTACACCACACTTACACACACTTACACACACTTACACAAACTTACACACGCTTACACACACTTACAACAACACTTACACACACTTACACACAATTACACTTACACACACTTACACACACTTACCGACACTTCACAGCACTTACCACACTTCACACCTTACACACACTTACACAACTTACAACCTTACCACCACTTACACAACACACTTACCACAAGTTCTTACACACACTTTACACACACTTACACAACACTTCACACACTTACACACACTTACACAGACTTATCAGACACTGTTACACACACTTACTCTTACTTACACACACTTACACACACTTAAAACACACTTACCTCCACTGTTCACGATACTTACACCACTTACACCCTTACAACACACTTACACACACTTAACAACACTTACACCATTTACACATACTTACACATACTAAACACAACTTACACACACTTACACACCTTACACACACCTTACACACCTTACACACACTTACACACACATTAACCACACTTACCCACACTTACTACACTTACACACACTTACACAAACTACCACACTTACACACCCTTACACACACTTACACACACTTAACACCTACACATACTTAATCCTAAACTAACACACCTTACTCTTACTTACACACACGTTACCACACACCTACAAAAAACTACACACACGTGTCCACCATACTTACACACACTTAATCCTACACTTACACCCTTACACAACCTTAACACACACTTACACATATACCTTAATAACTGACAACACACTTATACACACTTACACACACGTACACACACTACACAAACTTACACACACTTACACACACTTACACACACTTACCACACACTTACACACACTTACACACACTTCACCACTTACACACCTTAAACACCTTACAAACCTACACACCTTACACACACTTACACATACTTTTAATCCTAAACTTACACACACTTACTCTATACGTACACAACAGACTTAATCCTAACTTGACACACACGTACTCTTACTTACACACAATTACACACACCTACACACACTTTCACACACCTACACACACTTACACACAACTTTCACAATACTTACACACACTTAATCCTACACTTACACCACTTAAACACACTTACACACACTTCCACACTACACACCTTACACACACTTTACACACACTTACACACACTTACACACACTTACACACCTTACACCCACACGTACAGACACACTTACAACACACTTACACACACTTACACACACTTACCACCTTACACAAACTTACACACACTTACA
Source organism: Actinia equina (assembly GCA_011057435.1). NCBI lineage: Eukaryota > Metazoa > Cnidaria > Anthozoa > Actiniaria > Actiniidae > Actinia > Actinia equina. The sequence continues at coordinate 76,462 of WHPX01001365.1, forward strand.
CACACTTACCACACACTTACACAACACTTACACACACTTACACACACTTACCCACTTACCCACACTTTCACAGACTTACCACATAGATTAAAATAAAAGACCACACCACAACACACACCAACCACTTCCACAACGTATCATATACTTAAACAAGTACTCTTACACACACTTACACACACTTATCACACTTACACTTGTACACACATTACCCACACTTACAAGACTACACATATACACACACTTAAATAAATCTCTTACTTAACACTTACACACACTTACAAACAACGTACACTTACCTCCACTACACACCCTACTTACACCACATATACACCCTTACACACCTTACACACACTTAACAACACTTACCCCTTTACACATACTTACACATACTAAACCAACTTACAACACTTACACACCTTACACACACCTACCTACCTTACACACACATTACCCACACTTACCCACACTACTACACTTAACCACTTACACAAACTACCACCTTACACACCCTTACACACACTACACCACTTAACACCACCCTTAATCCTAAACTAACCCCCTCTTACTTACACACACGTTACCACTATCTACACTTTCCACACACTGTCACCATACACAACTTAATCCTACTTGACCACCTATACCTTAATAACTGCACCACACTTATACACCCTTAATCGTACTTACACTACTACTTACTTACTTTCACTTACACACAACCACTTAATCCCACCCTTCACCACCTTACCCCTTACACACACTTACACCTATACTTAAATAAACTGACACACAATTATAACACACTTACACACCCATTACACACACTTACACACACTTACAAACACACTTACACACACTTAACACCCACTTAACACACACTTACACACAACTTACACCCACTTACACACACTTACAACAACCTTCACACACTTACACACACTAATCAACTAAACACTAACATACTTACAAACTTACAGACACACTTACTTACCTTCACTAATCTAAAACTACCCACATTACTCTTACTTACACACACTTACCCACACCTACCCACACTTACCCCACCCCTACAGATTACAACACTTTTTCAATCATAACTTGACCACACACGTACTCTTACTTACACTTACACTTACACACACCTACACACACTTTCACACCCTGAAACACATACGTCACACCACTTAATCCATCACTTACACACACGTACACACCTTACACACTACAATTACCACACTTACCACACTTACACACACTTACACACACTTATCCACCACTTACACACACTTACACACACTTACACACACTTACACACACTTACCACCACTTACACACACTTACACACACTTACACACACTTACACACACTTACACACACTTACACACACTTACACACACTTACACACACTTACACACACTTACACACACTTACACACACTTACACACACTTACACACACTTACACACACTTACACACACTTACACACACTGACACATCACTTACACACACTTACACATCACTTACACACACTTACACACAGCTTACAACCACACTTACACACACTTACACATCACTTACACACACATTACACACACTTACACACACGTACACACACTTACACACACTACACACACTACTACACTTACACACACATTACACACACTTACACACACTTACACACAACACCCACTTACACATATTAACCAAACTACAACCCCTTACTCTTACTACACACAATTACACACACTTACAACACACTTACACACCACTTTTCCATACTTAAAACACACTTAATCCTTACACATACATAACACACACACTTACACTCCTACTTACACACACTTACACACACGTACACACACTTTACACATACTTACACACACTTACATCACACTTACACACACTTACACACACTACACACACTTACCACACCACTTACACATACTTAATATCCACACTTACACATCACTTACACATCTTACTTACCCACACTTACACACACACTTACACACACTTACATCACTTACACACCTTACACACACTTAAATACACTTACCAACTTACACACACGTACACACACTTACACACACGTACACACACTTACAGCACACTTACACACATACTTACACCACTTACACACACTTACACACCCTATCCTACACTTACACCACTTACACCACTTAAACACACGTCCCATCTTACACTATACTTAAATAAACTGACCGCCTTACTTTACACACCTTACACAAACCTTAAACACACACTAATACACACCCTTCACCAACACCCATTACACACCCACTGACACACACTTACACAATTACACCACTTACACCACTCTCACTCAAAGTGAAACAAGATACACCCCCCCCACTTACAACATTTAGCCACCACGACTTAGACACCACACTTACACACACTTTCAGAACGTTGTGTCTTACTCACACTTGCACACACTTACACACACTTACACACTTACACACATCTTACACACCCTTACACACACTTACAGCACACATTACACACACTTACATGCAACACAACTGTCCACACACTTACACATGACACGTGAAATCACACTGACTCACACTTACAACTCCACTTACACACACTTATTACACACCTTACACACTGTTACCTACAATGAAACACTTAACACACCTTACCCACACTTCACCCTACATATACACACATTGATACACCACACTTACACAAACTTACACACACTTACACACACACTTACACACACTTACACACACTTACACACACTTACACACACTTACAACAACTTAATCATAAACTTAGCCACCACACTTAAATATTACACTTACACACAATTACATTCACACTTACACACAATTACACACACTTCACATCACGTAAATAAACAGACACCTTAATTACAACTCAAAGCGTACATCACATTACACACATTACATATAATCACGGACACTTATTCCACATATCTTACACACATAATCCTGACAAACACTTATCATCCCTACCACTTTAACACACAACTTATACAAACTACCCACTTACACACACCTTACACACACTTACACACACTTACACACCCTTACACACACTTACAGTGGGAAAAAAAAACCTAAAAAACCACTACACACACTTACACCACTTACCACACTTACACCCACTTACACACACTTACACACACTTACCACACTTACACACACTTACACATACTTAATACTAAACTTACACACACTTTACTCTTAGTTATCCTCACTTAACTCTAACTTACACCACTTACCTTACTACCACACTTACACCACCTACACACCCTTACAACACACCTACACACCGTCCACACACTTTCACATACTTCACACACTTATCCTCACTTACACACACTCTTAGCACACCACTTACACACCCTTACACCACTTAACACCTATACACACACTTACCCACCCTTACACACACCTACACACACTACCACACTTACACACCTTACACACACTTACACACACTTTGACACACACTTACACCACTTACACACGCTTACACCCTTTAGACCCACTTACACAACACTAAACACACCCTTAGAACATATTAACAACACTTCACTCACTTACACACACTTACACCGCTCTACACACACTTACCACACTTACACACACTTACACACACTTACACACACTTACACACACTTACACACACTTACACACACTACACACCTTACACACACTAACACCACTTACACACACTTAACACACACTTACACACACTACAACCACTTACACCCACTTACACACAACTTACACACATTACACACAACTTTACACACACACACACACTACACACACTTACACACACTTACACACACTTACACACACTTACACACACTTACACACACTTACACACACTTACACACACTGTACACACACTTACACACACTTACACACACTTACACACACTTCCTACACACCTTACACACACTTACCCACACTTACACACACTTACACACACTTAAACACACTTACACACACTTACACCCACTTACACCATACTACAGACACATACATTACATACATTGAAAAACACTTACACACACTTTACATCTTAACTTACAATCTACAAGCCTAAACACACTTACACACACGTAAACCCACATTTCACATTAACTTACACACACGTAATCATCCACTTACACACACTTACACACACTACACATATACTTAAATAAACTGACCACACTTACACACACGTACCAAACACACACCTAACACACACTTTACACACACTTACACACATACTTACATATACTTACACACATACTTCCACACACCCTTACACCCACGTTACACAAAACACTTACACACACTTACACACACTTACACACACTACACCCGTAAAATACACACTTACTACGACACTTACCACACTACACTGACACTTACACACACTTAACACACACTTACACCACTTACACACACTTACCAACACGTCGACACACCTTACACACATTACAACAGGTACAACAGTTACACACACTTACCACACACTTTACACATAGTGACCTATACTTACACACACTTACACACCACTTACACACACTTACAACACACTGCCCACACACTTACGACACACTGTACACACACTTACACGTACAACACTTCCACACACTTGTACAGCGCACTCTACACACACTTACACACACTTACACACACTACCACCCTTCCCACCAACTTAGCACACACTACACACACTTCAGAACACTACACACACTTACACACCCTTACACAAGACGTCACCACACTGACACAGCACGTTTACCACACTACCACACACTTACACACAACTTACACACACCTACACACACTACACACACTTACACACACTTACACACCACTTCAACACACTACACAGACTACACACATCTTACACACACTTACACACACGTACACACACTTACAACACACTTAACAACCACTTAATCACAAAACTTACACACACTTACACATCTACTTACACACACTTACACAACACTTACACACACTTACACACACTTTCACATACTTTACACCCACTTAATCCTACATTACAACACACTTACACACCACTTACACATATCCTTAATAACTGACACACACTTACACACACATTACCCAGCTACACACACTTACACACACTTACACACTACTTCATAAAAAAAAGATAGCTCTGCCGCGGGGGGGGGGAAGCACGAACGAGGGGCGGACGCAGAGAAAAAGGCCCAG